>APFE030999155.1:2263-60911 GCA_000404065.3 Pinus taeda
AAAATTAAAAAAATTAAAAATTAAAAAAAAAAAATCATGAAATTTTTATTTGCAGGTCAGCAAGAAGGATGGTCAAGGAGCAAAGGAGGATCACCAAGAGACCCCTGTCACTCACATATTTATTTTTCCACTCATTACCACTCATTCCTCCATCATTTCTGTCATTTTTTTCACTCCATTGCTTCAGTTTACAAATGGACTTTGTTTTCTACAGGATCCCCTGAAAACCTACAGGATGATCCTGTAGGAATTATAGTGACCCAGAAATCCTACGAGAAGTAGTCCTAAGGAAAATGAATGACTTTCTAGGCCACTAAAATTCACCCTCTTCATCATTCAATCACCATACCTTGTCTACCATCATCACCCCTGCACTCACCATTTAAGAAAAAAAAAATTCAAGAGTTTTTTTTCCAGTCTTCAAAAAAAGGGAAACAGGGAGAAATAAAGAGCATCCCCTGAGGATTCCTTGCTCTCCACTCTCCTATTCCTTCTTTCCATCCATGTCATCATCCTCACAACCCCAACAAGAAGAATTATTAAAGAGTTCTAAGGGGGAAGTAGCTGCAGGACATCCTGTAGGAAATCTTGTAGTAGCCTATCCCACAGAATATCAATCATACCAGAAACAAGCCTTCAGCATAATGATCCAAGAGCTCCAAAGTAGCAGCATCATATCTTCAACCACAGGTACCTGCACAAACAAAGAAGCCATTAGCAGATAGCAAGAGGAGGAAGAAGAATAACATGCAGCAAATACACATAGCAGCTCCTCTGGTCCTCGACAACTGCAGCATAGCATTGGAACCACAGTAAGTATCCCACTCGCTCTCTCATATGCATCATGTAGTCAAAAAAATTTAAGGGTTACGAGATAGTTGGTTTATAAGTGAAAAGGTGGCTAGTTAACTTGGCCACCTTCGTTCAGTCAACACACACAACAAGGTGTCCTCTCACATGTGGTTGCAGTGAACTCAAAGATAGAGAAGGAGTAGGAAAAAATGGTTAAATTATGGATACATAAGGTGGGAGCTGATTACGAGGAGTGGAGAATGATGAGGTGGTAGTGGGGACCAACGGTCCAAAAATGGAAACGTACCTTTGCTGCTAGCACACCACCTCACCCTAAATCACCATAAGAGGAAATAAAACATCGTTCCCATGCATTCATGCATTTCACCTCCTCGAAACTCACTCTCTTAGGTTTCTCTCATATGCAGGCAACCCACTGGAAGCAAAACTCCATCGTTTTACTACACAGGAGTTCCTACAGGATTGCACAGGAATTCCTACATGATCATGCACACAAATTCCTATAGGATAACAGAGACTGTCTACAGGATTGGTAGAGAAGAGCTCATAAGGAATAACATGGGAGTTGGCCACTGCAAACAATCTAAAGAGGTAGGCTCTTCAATTACATCCCTCTTTACAAGTAATTGAACCATAAATCCTCTAAGTTTGAGTGAATTTAGCATTTGTGTAAGGATATTACATACATAGTCATCTCTATTTTGGTTTTTCATTTGAATAGGAGGGAGCCCATCAACACTGTAAGAATCCAACAACACCCCCAAGTGCTTGAAATCTTCACAAGACATAATTGGATGGGGATTTTTGAAAAATTCAGAGGGTATGATGATGAGGTGGCTCAAGAATTTTCTCTCTCCCTCACTCCACTCACCAGAATCCATGCCACTGTTGTAATAAGGGGCCCCTCTATAAAACTCACCCCTGATCTCATCAGCAGAGTCACCACACTACCCTAGGAATACCATGGAGGCAAGAAGACAAAGCAGATAGCCAAGTTTCCAAAAGGAAATTCCTTTTAAAATGTGAAGAACCCACTGAGGACAAAAAATGGAGTAAGGATTGAAAGTCTGCCATATCCATGGAATGAGGTAAGCTACCAACTGATCAAATACATTTCATGTGAGGGTAGGTATAGTGTGGTCTATGGCTATCATTTTAGGATCCTTGAAGAATTGATATTTGGAGCAGAAACACCCCCTCACCAAAGGCTCAACATACCATACTTCCTGCTTCAATCACTCATAGACTTAAGCATCAAAGTGAAGGAGGGAAATTCCCAACAGTTATCTCACCATGGGTTAATTAGGTTCCTTATAGAAGATTCCCTCCAAAACCTTAGAACTCCTATAACATGGTTAGTTTTCATAGACATGCCAGCAGAGGATGACATCAAAGCTCTCACATATGATGTTAGTCCTACTCTCAGTGAAGAGGAAGTAAAGCAGGAAGAGGAAGATACAGAAGGAGATGAGGATGAGATGGATGAAGAAGGAGATGACAAAGAAGAACATGATGAAGATGAAGAAGAGGGAGAAGAGAAGGAGGATGATGATGAGATGGATGAAGAAGGAGATGACACAGAAGAACATGATGAAGATGAAGAAGAGGGAGAAGAGAAGGAGGATGATGATGAAGGTCTACAAGAAGAAGAAGATAGGAAGGACATAGAGAAAGAAGGCAATGGAAAATAGGGGACAGAAAATGAGGAGTCAGCTGGGTGTCTCTAGAAGCCACTGAGAGAGAGGCAGCAGCTTCCCTCACTGCTCTTAGCACCCCAATCAAGAAAAAATGAAAAAGATAGAGGCAAACCCCATTATATTTCAGGACAAGAAAAAGCACAAGAATAAAATAGGGGAAACCCCAAGTAGCAACCAAAATTTCTATTGTGATTGAAGACTCCCCTACACAAAAGGAGAAAATGCCTTCCCCTAAGTACCCTATCACCTATGTGAGAAGGCCTAATACTAGATCAACTTCCTACAGGATACACAGTAAAATCTACAGGAAGCACAAACAGTCCTACAGTATACTCTACTGAACCTACAGGAGGCACATAAATTAGAAAGGAAGGTAGGGGAGCAGCAATAAACTAAAGAAGAGGACCCAGAGACAAAAGAACCCAGCCCCCAACCTAGCCTAGACTCCTATTACTGGTTTATTGAAGGAGGCAAGGTCATACCTCAAAAATTTTCCATCCCACTTTTCTTCGAGCTTGAGAAAGAGAGGCCCAGAACTCACCTATGGATGATCGCCAAATCACAGTGGGTGGAAGACATTGGGCACATGGAAGAGAAACTCAAGGAGATGGGCAGAGAGTGGCTTGAGAGACAGAGAGGCCATGATGAGAAATCAACTAGAGACAGAAAATGCATGGTTGAGGGGATAGTTGCAGGATAGAGAGAATCAATTGGCATGTATGTCCAGTCTCTCTTTGGAAACAATCCAGTGTAGGATGCTAGCTAAATCCTATGCTCTATACCCCAAAGGACAGTGGCTACAATTTCATATTAAGACTCTAGCATAGAGAGGCACCATTCCATTTCAGGACAATAGGCAGTTTATTGCTCTTTGTGATCAAAGTACACTAGAAGATAGGGCCAAAATGGCTAGAACATAGGGCCAAAATGGCTGAGTTTTATTTGCACAACATGGCCCTCATAGACATGAATGTATGGGACCCTAATGCCAAGCTAGGAGATTTACAATTAATGGCTTTGGCATCATGGATGAACCATGAGGAGTCAAGGGCTGTAGAGATGAAAAAGATATTGGCAAGAGAGAAAACTGAACCTCTTCTAATCAGAGCTGAACAATCAAATCCCATGGCCCTCATCAGTACCAGCAATTTGATTGTAAATGATCCTCAATTGGCACCTAGATATCTTGCTACCCAAGAGCAAGAAATTTCAAATTTTGAGGACATGTTTAGGTTGCTAGGAGATGATAGCATACATGCTTGCCTGAGGGGATGGAACATACTGCCATATAGCTTAAAGATAAGAGAGTATGACTCTCCTCAAAGGTTGAGAGAGGCACTAAACAGGACACCTATGTATAAGCAATCTATGCAAAGGTTGAAGGTCAATTGGATTGGCCCAAAACTCAATCCACCACTACTCTTAAGGATGCTAGAAGGGAGGAAGGAAGAAGAAGAGAAGAGGTAGTGGGAGGAGGTAGAAAAGAAAGTAGGCTTCTATGAACAAGAAGAGGAGACCATAGTAGAAGCATGGGATGTCAAAGAGACCACTAAAGCCATGAAGGATATGGATATTGATTAAGTTTCTCAGAGGATGAGCAACGGTTTCAGTAGGGGGTGATGATGAGCCTCATCATTGGGTAATTATATGGCCCTTAATTCACCTCCTAGCTTAGTCAAACCAACTTTTCTCATAACCTATTACATGTCTTTTATTATATTTTATTTATGAGGTGAGTTAGAGTTGAATATTATGCTTTGTGGAATAATATGCATTGAATGGAGGACTAAAGGAGAAAATCAAGTAATTCTGGAAAAGACTAAGGTCAAAACTAAAATGGGACAAGGGAGAGGGATTGTAGGAGGTAAATCCTCCCCATTTACTACTCCTCCATTCAAATATTCCTCCATTCATCACATCAGCTCGGAGTGCAAACAGCCAAATCATGACGACTAGAAGGCAGTCGACCAAGTGAGAGACAAAGCACCAGTTTATCTCGAGTTTGGGAACCGAGCTTCCCTAATTTTAAGGAAGTCATGGGGGAATTCAGATGTATAAGTAGAGAGGCCTAGGGCCTTAGTAGCATTCAGATTTTTATTGTAAAACTCTAAGCTATTTTCAAGCTGCAATACTTGTGAAAGTTCTCATGATGTAATTTGTTGTTTTGGTAATAAGAATGAGTTTTGTTTTGAGCTAGCACTGAGTTAACACAGAGGGCTAAATCTCTTGGGTTAGGGCCCAACCCTAACAGCCAACACTCCTCTTTATTGTACATATATGTTTAGTGTAGATTCATAGCTTCATTGTTAATTTGCTCTTTAGATGTATTTCCATTACAAGTAGTGTAGATTAGATTGGTTGTTTAATAGTTTGCTTCCATTTGTGTCTTATTCCAAGTAGCAGGTTAACAAGGAGAAAAAGGATCACCACAAGGTTGTTAACAGGTGTCTTGGCCTCACTTTCTCCCTCTGGGACCATGACTTGAGGAAGGGACCCTTAAGCAGCCCCAAAAACACAGATTTCTAGTTCCTTTATGAGCTTTGGAGTTTGTTGTATTTAATTTAGTATTTGGTTAGTTTTTCAAGGTAGATTTCATTGTCATATTTTTCATATATATTTCTACAGTAGATCTCACTCATACTTTCATTCCTTTCATCAACTTTAATCATGCATAGTATAGGCAATTGATTCATTAATTTTTCTTTTCTAATTTATGAAAATGTATCTTGTTGCATAGATTTCTGGAAGACACACATTTTTTATGCAGAGCATGTGCTTCAGGAGGATACTAAGACTTTGTAGCCAGTAGCCACCTTCCACTTCATCGACCTTATCCATCCCTTGTTTTCACCATCACCTTCACTAGTTTTTCATCATTTTTCATAGAAATTCTCCCAATCACATTGAGCGAATCTAGCCATCTATTATCTTGGATATTGACTCTTGAGTGATCCTATACCTTCTCCCACTCCATTCCACCCATCACACACCTTTCCTAAGCCTCCCATCACCTCCAACACCTCACATTAAGCTCGTGGTTGTATCTTGTAGGTTTCTTGTAATTCCTACAGGATCATCCTGTAGGTTTCCGGTACATCCAGTAGGTTTTCTTGAAATGACCTATTTTGAGGCCGAATTAATGGGAAACCTCTAGGAATTCACCAAAATCCTCCCAGGGCTCCTCCACACCATCCAATCATTTCATAACCTTTCTAGCCATCCTCAGACATCCTTAATTCCCCTGCCACATCCACAAAAACAATTAGTTGCATACTTGATTTTGCATAAAAAGAAAAAAAAAAAGAGAAAAAACAAATTTAGTCAATCTCGTTACTTGCACATTAGTGTTCTTTGATACTTCTTACTTCTGCAACTTAGATAGTAGCATTTGTTTCATGTTGATTTAGCATTTCTTCCTAGCTTAGCTTCTTAAGTGGTTAATTAGGGAATGGTGTGATTTAGCATTACATGTTGACCTTCTCCATTAATGCAGTAGAGTAACTCTCTTAGAGTATATTTACCTTTCTTCCATCAAAGAATCAAGCTTCTTCTGACTCCATAGAAATCTGGCTTGGAACCCCAGTGGTCTCTCACCAGCTGAACAGTGAAAATAGGCAGAACCATCACTTTTACTTGTGTATACAGCACTATCAACTCCAAGTTTGTACGAACCCCTGGTTGATAAGTAAAGTTGGTAGCCCAAGAGTTGCACCATCCTTCCTGCAATATTGGCACTCATCAGATGCCACACGAAGAGGATCGAAGTATTCTTGAGGAGCAGCAACAGTTGTAGCAGTTGCAGTAGGAAACAGAATTTCGGATCTAAAGTAGGAGGTCGAAGATCTTGCAGTAGGAGGTTGAACTGATATTGGTCTTGGAGGTTATTTTTCAGAGTCACTAGGACATGGTATTTGTCAATTGAAGGATATGTAAGAAGAGAAGATATTTAAGGTTTTTCCCGTCAAGAGGAGGGGTTTTAGCCCTGGCTTGCAGCCCATATACTGTGTCACTATTTTGTTTTGGAGTTGTTTGAGGTATCTCATGCTATAATAATAAGGAACAAATCTAATCAGGTAAAAGTTAACACAAAAAGTTATCAAGTTCAAGAGAATTAACATATTCACTTCCCTATTTAATTATTAATAGAAAGAACAATAAAGTAGAGGCAACATCTATCTTTTTCCTAAATAAAACTTGTGGAGAAATTGGCAAGGATTAAGCCTCCCGTCACCTATAAGTTGGAGGCTATGCCACAGTAACTAGGATCATAATTTGTGCACTCTTATGTTGTTAATAAGTCGATTGAGAGAGAGAGAGAGAGGAGCTAGGAGTTAAGGGAAGACTTGATTCAGAAATCATGGTTGTAATCGTTCTTCTCACATCTGATAATATAGATTTGCTCTTGTTCTTTCTATGTGATGATAATGATACCTTCTTTCTGTATATGTTGGTTCAATAACGAGACTAATGTTTATCATTGATGCATGCTAACTCTATATGTTGTTATATGTTGATGTCTTGGATTGTTAAAGTAATATATGATGTGAAGATCAATTCGTGTCTTTCTTATGTGCAAGTCTTGATTTGAGAGCTGACCGAGGATACTTTCTATGTCACATTGAAAACTCCAATGGATTTGTATGAAATACTAACAGGTAACTTTGTTGCTTTGTCAATTCCTAATAAAAACATGATTGTTTGCATGTATCTTTGAATAGTTCCATGTCACTTCATTCCATCTACCTTAGGTCTTGGGAGACCTGAGAGGGATTTTTTCCACCATCACCTATGCATTAATCCCTATAGAAGAATTCGTGAGTCCACTAGGGATGCTCTTAGTTCCTGACTTTGATCTCTAAGTTCCTGAGATGTATCTCTCTCCATGTCTTTCTGTGTCTCTCGATTTAAATTTTGATCACCTTGTACACTTCCAAACAAATTCTATTGTTCATAGCTTTTTCTCAGACCCTGATTAGACCCTTTTTTTAACCCAATCCTCTATAACACACCCTTCTAGCGTTGTCCAGAGTGTTATAACACATCTCTACTTCCTGGACATAGTGTTAGCCCTGCTACTAATGCTTTTATTTCCTTGTTGGACCGCATTATCAACCCAAAATCTTGACATCCACGCTGTTTTGTGGATTCTTGTGTTAGATATGTTTCATGTGGTCTATTATTGGGATATGCAACTACGAGATTTGTCTAGTTGGTTTCTTGCATGGTAATTTTTCTTTTTTAATAATAGCTTAATTGCATTTTATTTTTTTAAAAAGAAAAATGAAAAATGTTTAGCTTTCTATTATTTTAGTTGGATTTGTTCTATTATATTGGCTTAGTTGTAGATCATTTCATGTCTGCATTTATTTGCATGTGTTTAGACTGCCTTTGGATTTACAATTTCTGAAATGGCATATAGTTACTCACTCCCTGTAAGAACTCTTATTCATAGAATAGAAATCTAAAATTATTTCTCTTGCATGGTTTGATTTAGAGTCTCACTGAACTCCATATGTTGACACCCCCTCTAAAGACATGAATCAAGTTCACATAAAATAAATCGCTCATTAAACGTAATCAACAACTCTCTTTTTATCATAAACACAAATTAGTTTAAGCTATAATCTAAGGCTAGGTTGTGGTGAGTAAACTGCCCAAAATTTTGAAATTGACTAATGTAATTAATGAGAGTAAAAACCTATTGCACTCATGTTGTGGTAGGGTCCCCTAGGATCAATTTTGGGGCAAAAGCCCAAGTTTTGGGGAAAAAAGCCCAATTTTTTGTTGTAAAGAATGTAAAGTCTCCACAAAATGTGGTTGTGGATCACGTAGATGATAAAATGTCATAAAGGGTTTTACCCTTCTGTTATGTAATTTGTGTCGGCTTGTATATACCTACCCATTGTCCAGGGACCATGGGATTGTATAAAAAGGGAGAGCCTTAGAGAGTCTAAGGCATATAGAAGATAATGAAGGATGAATATGAATGTAATGGGTCATTAGTAGTAAGAGCAAAGAAGTCTTAGAGTAGAAGAGAGGCTCTGCAGCTGTGTGCGTAGAGGCCTAGAGTAGAGTTTACAGTTGTATGCGTGAACCGCTACAGCTGAATGTGCAAAGAATTCTTGAGTCTATAAGAAGAACTGAAGCATTAATAAAAAAAGTTATTATAACATTTCTTGTGTTTTGTCTATTTCCTTATGTTATGAATGAATGCGCTATTATGTTGTGATGAATGATGGGTTTAATAATTAATACTGCATTGATGCGCGATTTCATATGATTTACATTGATGAGGGAATTTCTAAGATGTGAACTATTTATCTTATCAACCCTTTGGATATAATTAAATAAAATTAATAATGAATTATCCAACCAATTAAAATAAGCTATTTTCTTTCTCATTAATTCTTCAATGATTTTAATTTAAATTCCAAGTTGTTTTAATTAAGAGAAATTTGCTACATATTTAATTCTGTTAGATTCCTTATATTTCGTATGAGGTCATTTATTTAACTAACTTAATAAGTTATCCATTTAATAAATTTCATAAAAAAAATAAATAAATAAAATAAATAAAATAAAATAAAAACCTTTTTCTTATTATTATTTCATATAATAATAATGATTTAGGATTTTATTTATAGGTCCGATAGACCAATTTGGTCTCAGTGGACATTAACCACTATCATCATCATCATCATCAATAATAATAAATATATCTATTAATAGGTTATTGATCTTGGTAGTTAACACAAACAATAACTTTTATGGTAATAAAAATAACAAAAATAACTTACAAATTAATTAACTAACTATTTATTTATATAATTAAAAAAAAGGCCTATTAATAACTAATTGATTCATACTCTTGATAAGTAAATACAAACATTACCTTTATTAAAATATGGTAATAAATATAACAAAACTAACTTACAAAGTAATTAACTAATTATATTTGTTTCCCTGTCCCTATCGCATGGTCCAGTCTAGTTGACCGGTTAAATATAGTTGTTTCCTAGTCAAAATATAGTCGTTGATCTAGTCTAGTTGCCCAATCCAATATAGCCGTTTCCTAGTCAAATATAGTTGTTGGATGATCTGCTCTCTCTATTTAACATGCAATCATGATCTGGTTCTTCAACCAGTCTTGACGATGAACCACACTCATTGGTTCAAAATGCGTCAACAAATGTATTATAATGTGATTTACACCGAAAACGCTTCTCAAAAAGCAAGTAATAATAATTGTTTATGTGGATAATATCTGGTTGCATGTTAATATTATCAAATACTTAAGTGAATTGAGGTAAATACATAACTAAGGGTAATTACAGAGGTGCGTAAGTGGTTGATTCACATGTTTAGGGTTCGCGAAAGACAGTCATAGACCTTCACGAAGGTCTAGAGGTTGATAAAAGGAAGTTATATCAATAATCCTTAAAGGCTTATCGACTTGCGTGAATGCAGGTTTAGGGCACAAAAATGACATCACAATCTTCTATAGGTGCAAAAAATTGGTTCCAGCATACCCCCATACTACTTCGAGTGAGACTTTAGTCTGCATTCCGCGGGTTGTTGCCGAAAGGGCCAGTAGTGTAGGTAAATCGCAGTTGTCACCAACTGTGTTCAAGCAGCTATTGGAGTACGCAGAGTTCAAGGCCGACTTCCACCATGTCTACATCCAGGCGCGCAAGAACCCCGACCAGAAATGGTTTGACTTACCCTACCTGGCCACAGAAGGCGCGATTGTAGAAGTCACCAAGTGTTGGCCAATAAACTGGCACGTTCCATCCGATGAGGCCACCAGGACTAGTAATTCCATAGAGAAAAAGAAAAAGGAAGCAGTCGGATAGAAGGTAAATATTTTGTTTGGAAAGAGGAAGAAAGAGGCCAAGGAGAAGGCCCAAGCAAAAGTTGAGTTCACCGCAAAAGAATAGACAAAACAGGAAGAGCACGGCTCCAACAGAAGCTAGAAATCTCCTTTGCCCCAAACAGAGGAAGAAGAGCAGTCAAATTAGGGTGCTAGAGATTAGCAGGAAAGTACTCCCTTCTAGGTGAAGCGGTATAGGGAGTAGGAGAAGGAAGGACCGCTCAAGAAGACAAAGGCCTCCAAGTCATCGTTAGATCCCATTACCTTGAAAAAGGGTGTCTTGGACGATATTGGCAATAAGGTGCAGGATACAATGGTAGAATTGTTGCAGAAGTTTGAGTAGCAGCAAAAGAAAGCACTGGTCACCATACAGTTGGGTCTACATGAGCTGCAGATCCAAACAACTAGACTTCAGGCTAGTGCAGGACATAGCAGCGTAGCATCCACTAGTTTGGCACTAGGGACCACTCAAGTAGCAGATTTGGTTTAGACAATGGATCTCTAGGTAGTCGTGTTGCCTGATGGAGCTTTGAACGTAGAGGTGAGCGCTGACAAGGTGATTGTCAGCACTTTGAAGAATGTGGGCCTCAACCTTCACACCTTGCAAGCAGGTGTGATCACAGAGCTTAAGGCCTAGGAACAACAAGCGGTGAGCATGATCAACGAATATAAGGTTAACAATGAATAGATGTTCATTAAGAAGACAGCAACACTAGAGGCATGGAAGCAAGTGCAGGCGCAAATGAGCAGATTGCTGCCATGGTGGTTGAGGCATGCAAGACAGTCCCTAAACTGCATATCCTAGAGGAAGCACCAATGGACACCAAGATCAGAAAGTTGATTACAAGTGTGAGTGAAGTAAAAACAGAAGTGGTCAAGGTTCAGTTTGAACTGAACCTAAAGATTACAAAGCTCGAGTTGAAGTCACAACCTTCAACTCCACCGGAGGTCAGAGAACAGTGCGAAGCAACTGTAAAGGATGGAGTCGCGACAGTAGATGTCATGATGGAGAATTACACTGCGCTCTTTGAACAGTTCATGGAAGTAGTCACGGTGCTCCAGGAGGATCCTAAACTACAAAGGTTGAATACGGAAGCCCACGAATAACAGTAGCAGTATGATGAAGCAAGAGTGATGGCGTGCACCGTCACTATATCACAGCGATTGGCTAAGCTACATGAGGCAAAGCAGTTGCTCGAACAAGTGGAGAAAACACAAAGGAAAGAGTGGTCCTCAAGGCAAAATTAGTACCTTGGCTGGACAAGGCCTATGTTATCTCTACAACCATTAAGGAAAATTTGGCGAGCCTATAGAGGACATAGCAGAAGATAAAGGAAGATAGTGCAGGACCAACAACAGAGCAGCTGGTGGAGCAGATCAAATAGGAAAATACATAGAGTGCGGGTGAGGTAGCAGTGGTATAGGTTGAACTAGGAGGTCTCTGTAGTAAGATCTTAGTGCCAGTAGAGTGACTCGGGGGCGAGTCATGATATTTATGTTGGGGGCCTTTTGGGGCAAGGTCCCCTAGGGTCAATTTTGGGGCAAAAGCCCAAGTTTTGGGGGAAAAATCCCAAGTTTTGTTGTAAAGATTGTAAAGTCTCTACAAAATGTGGTTGTAGAGTGCGTAGATGGTAAAGTGTCATAAAGTATTTTACCCTTCTGTTATGTAAGTTGTGTAGGCTTGTATAAACCTACCCATGGTCCACAGACCATGGGATTATATAAAAAGGAGAGTCTTAGAGAGTCTAAGGCATATGGAAGATAACGAAGGATGAAGATAAATGTAATGGGTCATTAGTAGTAAGAGCGAAGAAGTCTTAAAGTAGAAGAGAGGCTCTACAAATGTGTGTGTAGATTCCTAGAGTAGAGTCCGCAGCTGAGTGCGCAGGGAAGTCTTGAGTCTGTAAGAAGAACTGAAGCATTAATAAAGAAGTTATTACAACATTTCCTGTGGTTTGTCTATTTCCTTCTATTATGAATGAATGCACTATTATGTTTTGATGAATGATGGGTTTATGAATTAATATTGCATTGATGTGTGATGTTACATGATTTACATTGTCATATGAACGCAAGTAATAATAACTATTTACGTGGAGAATTTTTGGTTGCATGTTAATATTATCAAATACTTAAGCCGATCGGGGTAATTACAAAGGCGCATAAGTGGTTGATTCACATGTTTAGGGTCCACAAAAGATAGTCGTAGACCTTCGCGAAGGTATATAGGTTGATAAAAGGAATTTATATCGATAAGCCTTAAAGGATTATCGACCTATGCGAAGGCAAGTTTAGGGCACAAAAATGACATCACAATCATCTCTAGGTGCAGAAACTTGGTTCCAGCATCACCCATACTGCTTCAAGTGAGACTTTAGTCCATGCTCCATGGGTTGTTTCCAAAAGGGCCAGTAGTTTAGGGATTTTTTTGGCAAACTTAACTCTGAACCTAGGTCAGGACCCACTAAGCCAACAACCCATATCATCTAGGCCCACTCCACTTACAATGGAGTTAAGTGCTAGACAACATCGGTGTGTGAAAGAAGGTAGTCTGCCTTTGATTGCATTTTGGTGGGTATTTTTTATACTGGGGATCCCCTTGGGGACTCAGGTGTCTTTCCCACACAACATATTGTCCACTAACATGAACCCCCTCTGTGGTGTTTGTGATTTGAGGTAACCTTAGTGGCCATACGTTTTAGCGAAAAACACAGGGTGATTGGGTTGGGCTACCTTTGTACCTAAACAGACAAACCTACTTTGTCTTTGGTTTTTTGGGAGGGTGTTTATCTTCACGAGATTACTTGGCCCCTTCTTACCAAGGTTCGAGCTAAGCTCAGGAGTAATCATAACTATGCATTTGGTTGGATCTCTCTTTTATCCCCTTCAATATTGGGTTTCATCTCCATCTAGTTGTGGCTATCAGATGGAGTTATGTTCCCTGACTACTTGTTGAATGCCTTTAGAGTATTTTTTTTTATTTTTAGGTACTTTATTTTTTAATGATACTATAATATATATCACATTTATTTATTTTTATAAAATATGTATTTCATTGTGGCTACATACGACCCTCATCATCTATCTAGATGATAACGAGGTCTTCCTCCACTGACTCTGGAGGAACTATCGAGCTTCAATGAATGATATTATTCTTCCTCACAAGGACAATAGTCTTGAGTTTCAAATACTGAATCACATAAAACTTCCCAAGAGACTTTGTTTCTTGAGGACTTCTGTAACGAAGGTGTTGTACCTCACTTTATTCCTTCACTCACTAACCCTCTTGGACCTATTTTGGTTCAAGTAGCACTTGTTCCTGTTATGTTTGCATTAGTCTCCACATCCAATATTCTGATGGTGACCAGTGGGTCGTGGTCTTTTATGGACATTTTTTCTCCACCGCCACTTCCCCCACCTACTGTCATTCCTACATCGTTGATTGGTCACGCTGCTACTCAAACTATGCCTAGTCTAAGAAACCCAGTTATACCTGCTATGAGTGGAGTTCAGTACCTTCCTATCTCCACCCTTTTTGTGTCATCTCAAGGCCCTTCAGCTACCACCCCTAAGGGTTCTATTAATACGGCCACCTTCAACAATCCATTTGGTTTGAATCACTTGCTAAGTTCTAACCCCTAAGCCTCGATGCCTGGGGGTAATGTTTCCAGCAATTGGGCGCAGCCCAACTTGGTCCAATTTTGCTCAAAGACTCCGTATATTGGGGAGCAGAGTACGTGGAATTTGTGAAGTTTTATTTACCATGAAAGTGTTTGGGGGCTTTGGAGTGTGTTGAAGCCCCTCATTTTGTAATGGGTATCAGGGTTTTAGTTTATTGTTTTATTGATTCCATGGTATGTGGACCATAGATTTTGTAGCAATGAAATGTATTTAAGGACATGTAATGCTTTGTTGAAGATGATAGAATAATTAGATCATCTAGAGAGAGCACAAGTGATAGATTTTTTTGTTCTTAAGGAAAGGCTCTATAGTTGAGTGCGCGAAGGCCTTGGAAGACTCTGACACTGAGTGTGTAGACCGCCTGTCGCTGGGTGCATAGGTCGAGGAGTTGTATGTACTGAAAGATCTATGTTAATAAAGAAAAAGAATTTTTGGTGAAGACTTTTGTAGCTACATATATTATTTGTGTTGTATTTATTTATGTGAAGTAATTACAAATAATTAGTATGTTAGTGCAACTATTATTATTTTGTAATCTATTTATATCAAACTAAATGTGATGAAGTTTGTAATTAGAATACACTGGGCAGTAATGTCATGAATGTTAGAAGGATAAATTAAAATATAGAAGATAAAGTTAATACCCACTCAGCACAGTCCCTCAAGGTTGCAAAAACCCGATTCTGCAATCACCCATAGCCACCTTGGGTAAGACTTTGACCTGCTTGTGGGTCGTTGATGAAAGGGACATGTTGGGCGCAGCCCAACTTGGCCTAGTTTTGGTCAAATACTCCACATTTTGAGGAGCGGAGCATGTGGAGCCCACAAATTTTCATTCATCACGCAGTGTCTAGGGGCTTTGGGTTGGGTCAAAGCCCCAAGTTAGCTCATTGTTTTGTCGATTCCATCGTATGTGGACCATGGTCTTGTAGTAATGAAGTCTATATAAGGAGATGTAATAATTTGTCAAGGATAGTTAAGAAGATAAGTCATAGATGAACCATTGATCATATCTTCTGCCTTTAGTCTATATTTGGGGAAGGCTCCAGAGCTGAGTGCGCAGAGGCCTTGAAGAGCCTACAACTTAGTGCATAGACCACCTGTAGCTAGCTATGTAGGTCGAAGAAGTTGCACATATTGAAGATCTATATTAATAAAGAAGAAGAGGATTTGGAAAAGACTTGTGTATCTATGTTCATTATTTTTGTTTATACTTACTTTTATGCAAATTTTTTATTGAATTATGTGAAAGAATACATGTTATACTATTCTCTGATATGTTTAAGTGATAAGTAGAAATCTGCGAAGTAAATCATCAGCGTAAAGTTATTTATGTATGTGAAGTCATAGATAGGTATAAAACATAAGTAAACACATGGGCGTCACAGCGCCCATATTCATCTGGTTGCAGAAACCGGGTTCTGTAACCTCCCATAACCACTTCGGGTGAGACTACGATCTTCTTGTAGGTCATTGCTGAAAGGGCCAATGGTTGAGGGTTTTGTTGGTGCGCAGTAGACTTTGAACCTGGGTCTAAGCCCCTGAACCCAAAAGATGGTTATGTTTTCGGGACCAAGATCAGTTTGATGGATATGTTTTGGCATCCGTCGAAGAAGGAAATTTAGGAGTGGGTGGAACAAAAAGAGCAAGAATTTGTAGTTCAAGGAAATAGAAACCTGTGATTGTCAACTGAAGCCTGGTTGCAAAAGTATCTCTATATAGAACAGCATGAATTCTTATTTGGATCATTTCACATTGAACTGTACAAGTTGTTATCAAATTTTACCGAGCATAAGACTTTTTTTAAGGGAGATGAATCTAAGAAGTGGAATTTTGGATTAATACTGCGACTCAAGAACGCTAATAATAGGATCTCAAGGTCTGTTGATTTCTAGATCGATATCATTTTGGAAGGATTTATTACTGAATTCACAATAGACATGATTATATCTTATAGTGAACCTAAGCAAAGATTGTTCAAGGGTCTGCGAGGTAAGTACCTAAACTCTTTGAAGATCTGGATTAAGATGATGTTGTGTGAAAAATGGATTTTACGAATGCAGTCAGATTAATGTTTGAACTAAGAGGGAATAAACCTGATGCAGGACCAGGATCTACGCAAAGTGGGAAGAAATATAGAGTATAGCACGAACCATATAACTTTATTGAGACTTAATATAGTCCCTTGTTAGCTGGGTCTAAGAGTGAAGAAGAAGGAAGTAACCCTGCAACCCCCGCAGTATTACCCCTCCCATCCTTAAGGTGCATCCAAGTTAGGATTTGAGAAAAATCATAGCATCTTTGGGATTCCCGATCCATCTACTCCCCTTACCTCCCATCCCCCTCCCCATAATTCCCCTACACCACCTCCCCCTCCCCCGCCACCTAGCCCCGCGAGAAGAAAAATGGTAGATGACATTAAGCTACCTATCTTTAAGGTACTTAGATCAGAGGATCCTTACTAGCTCTTGTTTGTATCTAATATAGTATGGAAAGTGAGACGGATCACTGACGAAGATGTAAAGAAGGTGCAGCTCATCACGACACTGCGAGAAATAGCGTTGACATGGTACATGAAGTATTTTGTGACTAATCTAGCTTCTTCGTTGGATGATATTAAGAAATTGCTAGTATCATATTTCAAGAAGTCAAAGTCATAATCACAGTGCATTACGGAGATGAAGGAAATCAAACAGTCGGCTATTGAGTCTGTGTGGGAGTTGGATCAACAATTCAAGGTGTTAATGGGACAGGTAAGCTTTATCATACCCCTAGAACATCATAAAGAGTGGTTTATAGCTGCGCTACTACCACATATCATGTTACCCTTGACGCAGCAGAAGATCACAACTCAAGTTGAAGAATTGGAGATTGCGATGAAGCTGGAAGCTTTGCCAATCGGAGATACTCATGCCGGAGTATAGCATATTCAGAGCCAGCTAGAAAATTTGACCTTGGAATTGCAAGATCTCAGGAAAGGTAAAGAAACCAAATCAAAAATATGATGTACAGAATGCAAAGCAGAGGGCCATTATAAGGATCAATGCCTGGTGTTTAGATATTATTTGGCAAGTGGAGCACCTAATCCAGTAAACCCAGGATCAAATTTGTGGTGCGATATTTGTAGAATGAGATGCGAACATCACTCTGAAGATTTAAATTTATTATAGAAGTACATACAGACCCCAAAGGAGTTGTTTCGCAACTTTTTTAAATCAGTAGACTATAATGAGAGATATTGTCGAAGTTATGAATTGATGATGGAGCGCATTTTCGATGCTTATAGACTACAATCTTAAGGACATACACATGAAGAGCCAAGCCAACATACTAGTCGAGGAGGTTTTCAAGGGTGAGGAATAAGACACGGACAAGGAGCTGGTTGAGGATGCAGCCATATTATTTGGGATAATTGCATAAATGCAAGACATTTCACAAGAAACTATCAGAAACCTATAACAACTATTGGGTGTGGAGCATGATTATCTTCTTTATTTAGAGGTATCGTTGCTTTGGACCCCAGTTTGTAATGTGGCGGCAATGCCGCCCATAAATGTGCACCGCTAGGGGGGTCCATGGGGGGCGACAATGATTATTTGGAGCCCCCCCGGCGGGGGATCAGGGGAATTGCCCCTGAAGCTAAAAATAGATGTAAAAATTCCTTGAAAAACGTTGTAATTTCATAGTCAATTTGGGTCATTCATTAGGTAGAGATCTGACGATAGAAGTTATGTTTAATTTAGGGTTTTTTTCCCTCAAAGGAAACCCCTCACTATATATGAGGGAATTGTATTTCAGATATGTAGATGTGTGTTTCTAAGTGAGAAAGAGAGAATAAATTGTGTGAGAGCGAAGAGGGAATTACAGCGGATCTGATGTAAGTTTTATCTCTTCAGTTTACTAGATAATATAAAAGGTAGGACTAGTTGTTTCTCCGTGGACGTAGCCCAAATTGGGTGAACCACATATATCTGCGTCTCTCTTGTTTTATGTGTTTTTGCGTTTATATTTCTGCAATATTTCTATGTGTCACATTGCTCTGTAATATATAATTTTCTAGCAACAACTTGCAACTACTGTAAGTCCTGTGATCACGTGATAGAAGAAGGTCATGTCCTTATCGTGAAGATACAGGAGAAAAGGAACCAGCAACCCGCAACAAATCTCAAATGATGACCATTGAGCCAAGGGATGATCAACAATGCATTGGCATTATAACAAGAAGCGGAGCTATGACTGGAAATGATAAAGTTGATGGGAAAAAGGAAGTTGAAGCTAAATGGGTAAGAAAAACTACTAAAAGACCCCTGCATTTGATATTCAACATAGAATAATAATTGCACAGCCAACATAGAATAATAACTGCAAGATAGTATCAGTTGCAAAACAATATGTGGATCTGGTATTTTGAAGTATTTTCTATAGACTTGCATGAAGACGTTAAGAAACCAGAAAGTTGTGGAGGGATTACAGGAATTGATAGACTCTTGTGCTTCTAAGGAAGTACCACAGAGCGAGATTCACGCAGTAAACAACCTACATCGAAATAAAAAGAGGACTGGAAAATAAATTAGGCTTACTACACAAACTGGAAAATAAAATGGGCTTATTATCTATCTGAATATGGCGAACTAATAGAATATTATTCCTCTAGGAAGGTTGTCAGGTATCACTGTAGACATTGAAGCAGTGCAATATACTATTGACTTTGAAGTGATTGAAATTGTGGATGATAGTAATCCCTATCCTATGTTGCTTGGATTGGATTCATAATTTTCTAACATGGCTATAATTAACTTGAAGAAAAGGAAAATGATATTTGAAAGAAACAATGTGAGATTTATTGTTCCATTAGACCATCAAAAGGAGTGAGGTATACTGAACCTATCAAAGAGGAGTATAGCACAAATGACATTGACAACATTTACCAGATAACAGAAAAAAGAGAAGAATGGATCAACCCTCATGCAGAAGTAAAATTGGGTTGGGAGAAAGACAGTTCCCGCACTTTAGATTTAGAAGAGAAATTAGAAAACTAGCGAAATAGGTTACATGAAGTGTCTACAAGGCATTTTGAAAGGATCACTAAAGCAGTGCATTGTATGATAGCAAAGGTATGTGATTTACCTTTTTATGATGGTTTGGGTAATGTCGATAATTTCTTTAGATATTATGAAATATAGATGCTAGAATGTTAGAGGTTGTTATCTCTAGATCTAGCCCTAAGAGCTACTCCTATTAGATGGTGGAGTACACATAAGAAGAACATAGGAGATTGGAAACAATGTCGGAGATTGGAGTGGGTAAGGTTTGGTCAAGTAAAAACAGAACTGGAAGATAATTATGATGGTCAAACTAATCCTAGAGAACACATACATCTTTGTATGATAGCATGGGAAGAAATTCCACGTGAAGAATGGGTGCATGGCTTCATCCATACCCTGGAGACAATTCCTTAGAATTGGTATTTGGAAACAAAACTGCGACATGGTACTGCAAACTCGGAAGAGATGGTTGATGGATTTATAATGACATTTAGTTTTGAAGATGATTTTCCACATATAGATGCATACATTCAGATAGTTAAGAAGAATATTTTTGAGATAGAAGTTCCAGTTATTTGGAAACCTGATTTGGCCGCAATTACATAATGTAGTGGAATGATGCAATATCATAGCAAAAGAGGAAGACCCTTGCAATATCGACATTACAGAATCTGAAGGACACCACAAAGTGAATGGACCTAAAATAGAGATACCTGATATAAAGAAGCCATTAAATACGAAGAAGGTGAATATATGGTCAGAAGATGAGCTGAAGTTTGCAACAATAGGAGATTACTTAGATGAAGACAGATCTTTTGCATGAGTACCAGGAGTGTTTCCCCACTAAATTCTTAGATATGAAGGGCAAGGTAGGAGATTTGGGATTTATGAAGATTCATCTTAAGCGTGATGTGAAGCTTGTCAAGAAGAGGCCTTATAGACTGAATCCAAAATATAAGGAAAAGGTGAAGGAAGAATTAGACAAAATGTTAGCAACTGGGATAATCAAACCTGTCGAAGATTCTAAATGGGTAAGTCTCATGGTGGTTCAAGAAAGCAAGGCAAAAGGGGAAATCAAAATTTGTGTGGACTTGAGAAAATTGAATGATGCATGTTTGCATGATCCCTTCCCTACACCATTTATAGATGAAGTATTAGACAATGTCGGAGGACAAGAGGTCTATTCTTTCACAGATGGTTTTTCAGGTTACCATTAGATCAGAATTGTGTGAGAAGATAAACATAAGACAACCTTTGTTATAGAATGGGGATATTACTAGCACACAGTGATTCCTTTTGGTTTGAAGAATGCTCCTTCCATATTTTCCAGAGTTGTAGTTGGAGCCTTCAAAGAATATATACACAAATTTTTAAAGTTTACTTTGACAATTGGACAGTCTTTGGGATGTTGTAGAAGCATGTGGCGAGCTTGAGGTTGATGCTGGATACATGTAGACAATACCAAATATCATTGAACTGGAAAAAGTGTATCTTATGTGCACCATTTGGTATATTGTTGGGACATGTAGTTTGTAGGCAGGGATTAATGGTGGATCCCATGAAGATTGAAGTTATTGTGAACTTTCCAACACCAAAAAAAGTCAAACAACTACCCACGACATTGGGACACATTGGCTATTATAGAAATTTTATAAAGGGGTTTGCGTAGATAACTACACCAATGAAGAAATTGCTAAAGAAAGACGTGACCTTTAAGTGGAGAAAAGAGTGCTAGAAGAGTTTGGATGTACTAAAAGAGAAGATGGTGATTGCGCCCATTCTAGTTTTCTCGAACTGGAATAAGGAGTTTCATGTACATGTCGATGCATCTTGCATAGCATTGGGTATAGTACTATCACAATCAGGAGTAGAGAAATCGATCAACCAATAGCATTTGCAAGCAGAAAGCTCTCCAAGGCAAGGAAGAACTATAGCACAACAAAAAGAGAGGGGTTTGCTATGGTATATGCATTACAGAAGTTCAGGCAATATTTGTTGCGAGCGCATTTAAATATGTTCACCGATCACTCCACACTGAAATATTTGCTGAAAATCTTTAGATGGTTGTTATTGTTCCAATAGTATAACTTCAAGGTTGTAGTGAAGCCATGAAGATTGAATTCGAGCCTGATCATTTATGAAGGATAGAGACAGGAAAAGAACCCACAAGTATTGAAGATAACCTGCCTAATGTGTAGTTATTATCAATTAGAGTCACAGATGATCACTTCACAGATATTATTCATTTTTTGGCTATAGGAATGGTGCTCATGGAGTACACTAGTTCTGATGGTGGTGTAGTTCAGCTCGTGAAGTTAAATGGTCAGCTAATTCCAGGACGAGTGAATGGTAGAAGATTGAAAGTATAAAGGGGCGACCCTGTCCCTAGAGCTTTACACTAAGGAATGAAGGGACCAAGTATTAGTGCCACCTATAGTTGAAAGTGGGTACGAGACTATGAACTACTCTGTAGAAAGGGACTCCACCGAAGGGAGACTATTGTGTGATACTCAGGAGTATGACGAAGTCTGAAGGAACTACGATAAATAAAGGATGACTACACCACAAAGCAAGGTTCGTCAAAGTTGGCTGGAAATGTTACCATTAGAAGGAAAAATCTATCGTTAAAAGAAAGTTGACGTTAAAGGGCAACGGAGAAATGCATTTATGAAGCACAACTGGTCGACTGTTAAATTGGAAACTAGGGCCAAACTCCATGTGGTTCATATTATTAATGGAAACTAATACTTTTCTTGGATCCCTCCCATCAAGAGGTGTAGGATTGATTTGAAAATCGTCTGATTCTGATAAGTATTCATGGAGATATGAATTTATTTGTGTTATGGGACAATTCGTCAAGGTCGACCATCAACCAAATAAACCCCACTTGTGCTCAACATTTTAGTATAAATAGAGGTGGCCTTCAAGTTATTATCAACACACTTGGGATCTCTTCCTCTCTACTTGTCTTTGGGTTTTAGTAGGAGGAGAGATCCTAAGGAATAATGCTGCCCTAATCTAGAGGGCAGAAGTTGGAACTGCAGGAACTTCCGGAACTGTCAGAACTGCCGGAAATACCGAGAACTGTCGGAACACCCGGAACTGTTGGAACTACCAGAAATTTCAGAACTGCTGGAACTACCGAAACACCCAGAAATGTTGGAACTATGGGGAACAGTCGGAACTGCCGAAACAGCCAAAACAGCTAGAACTGCCAAAATAGTTGGAATAGCCAGAACTGCCAGAACTGTCAGAACTGCCAAAATTGTCGGGAACTGCCAACACTACTGGCACTATTGGGAACTGTTAGAACTGCTAAGAACTCTCAGAATAGATGGAACTACCAGAACTGCTTGGAACTATCGGAACTGCAGGGAACTGCCGAAATTGCCGAAACTATTGGAAACTACCAAAACTGTCAGAACTGCCGGGAACTACTAGAACTGCCAGGAATAGTTGGAACTGTCGGGAACTGTCAAAGCATCTATCTCCGAAGGAGAGAAGCATGCAAGGAATGTCTAACTAACATTGGGACAGTTGTATGGTACTTAGCAGCAAATACACCAAGCATGCAATGTTATAGCTAGCATGCAAGGGACAGCTAGCATACAATAGCAAGCATGCTAAGGACAACATGCAAGCTAGGGACAAAAATTAAGAAAGATGCAGCTAACACATAGGTCAGTATGCAACATGGTGCAACAATGGCACATAATGCAATACAGTGATGGGTATAGTCATGATTAATGAATCGTGATGAGATGCAGCATAGTGATGATGGGTGCAGCATGGTGTAGAGTGGTGAGGTGCAGCATGATGACGAAATGTAGCACAACGATAGGTGAAGGAGTCACCTTGGAGAATCAGTTGAAGCAACATGTCTTCATCTCATCTCATGTATCATCTTCTTAGAGATGATCTATGCTCTTATCTAGATAAGTCAAAACGCTGACTTTTGTTGTAAACGTACTATCTCTCTCTCTTTGCTAAACTATTAAAGAACATATAAGAAGAATTGATCAAGGGTTTCCCCACATTGGGGTTTGTCCCTGGCTAGCACCACATCTTTTGTCCTCTTGTCTTGGCTTGTCTTCTGTGAGTTATGTTTATGTTCTATATGTAGTTTACTTTAATGCTGATGTGATTGCTAACCTGGAAAAGATATTGAGCTAACTGTGAAAATTGAAATAAATTGCTCTAAGCATAGAACATATCTAAAATTAACATGGTACCAGAGCTGAGGTAAAGACAATGCCTAAGCAAGAGTGAAAGAGAAATCACCGAAGACAGTTGGGAAAGGAGAAAAGGATCAGTGGATTCCTCATCCCTCTTCAAATTCACCGAGGGTGAAGACGAAGCAAAGAATATTATCAGAATGGCATAGTGGAAGTTTCTGATGGCCTACCTAAAGATCACTTCATTGGGAAGACCGGATCTAAGGGTGGAAGGAAAGGCAGATGCCTTGGTTGCAATAAGTTCGGCCATTATGCGAAGGAGTGTCCGAATGGAAAAGACACATCTCTTGATGAAGATAACAATCATTCCAGGGATGTCCTCAATGATCAAAGGAATGACAGGTAATGCAGGTCATCAAGGAAATGGCCGACTCTTCAGAAAAAAAAGCAAGGAACCCCAGGTATGAAGAATCAAATGTTTTTTTTTATTAGATAAAGAAGATTTATCTTGTATTGGCCCTCTCCTTCAGATTATTTGGGAGTCTGGCTTATTGATTGTAGTGCTTCAAGGCACTTCATTAGATA
Organism: Pinus taeda; assembly: GCA_000404065.3. NCBI lineage: Eukaryota > Viridiplantae > Streptophyta > Pinopsida > Pinales > Pinaceae > Pinus > Pinus taeda. The sequence goes on from APFE030999155.1 coordinate 26,130, forward strand.
GTATGGTGCACTCTCTAATTTGGTAAAGAGGGAAACAATTGTGGGATTATACTTGGATTCGATGCCATCTATCCCAGAAAGGGTGTAGGGAATGTTATCCCTCAATTGAATGAGGGTAACTTGATTCATTTACAAAATCTCTTTTATGCACCTGATCGCAAGAAGAACCTGGTGTCCATTTCGGCAATGGAATTCAAAGGTTACAGGGTGGCACTCATCGATGGGAAGGTACGTATTTGAAAATAGAATTTTCAAAGATGCTTTTTCTCATGGGTTCAGGATTGGCAATATGTATCAAGTTGTAGGATAGTCCATTGGGGATCATGTCAATTGACATATCGCATCTATAACACCGGAGGTCTACCTATGGGGCTCTACCTGATGTTAGTCAGATGGTGATAGGGATACCTGAATTCAAGAAGAGAATGAAGGTACATGTCTGAGATGTACCGAAGGAAAATCTTATAAGGGGACCATTCCCCTCATGCAGCAGGTCCACATGTTTGGAACAACCTAAGGAGTTTGAGATTCATGATCAGGAATCTCATGTATACAGGTGGAAGAAAGCACTCTATGGCTTGAATTAAAACACCCTGGGCGTCATATGAGAGGATTTATAGTTGTCAAACAAAGCTAAGATTCACTAGGAGTGAAATCAATCCAAATTATTACCTGAAGGTTGTGGATGATAGACCTCTCATACCAGCACCTTATGAGGAAGACCTATTTCTAACAAGTGTAGAATATCTCATTTGCAAAAGTAAGAGGGAGTTGGATTCCGGATGTGGAATGATAAACTGCAAGCCTGTGACTACGTCAAGGATCTTAACTTTCAGAAGTTATTGTTGGGTTGTGTTATATTCTTTCCACGACTAACCTACGTAGTGAATCGGGGGGTTAGAGGGGGGGCGGAGCCCCCCCTTCGCCGCGTCGATTGCGCAACGGGGGTTCACAGGGGGTTTCGAGGGTGGCAGCCCCCCCTGTCCGAGGGGTTTTGAGGGGGGTGGAGCCCCCCTCTACAGGGTTTCGGGGCAGCGCCCGAAAAAAAAAAAATTGGACCCTATATTAGGTTGGGCGAACCTACTATGGTTTTTCGGTCCATAGTTTTGGATGCGATGGTTTTCGGTCCATGGATATTGGATGCTTAAGGCATGTATAAATATGTATTGTAACATTGAAAAGGAATATAATGAAAAATCAAGCTGGTAGTCCCTCGTTTTGAGATCCAGTGGAGAATCTCTGTGTATATGTGTTTTATGGGTTATGCTCTCGCATTTTTATTTTCTTGTGATTTAGAATTCGTATGCAGGTAATTTCTGTACGGGGTTAAAACCTACAGTTATATGGTAGTTATGTCGGACCATATTTGGGAAATGCCTTTGAGTTTCATAAACTCATTTGCGTTGATGTTCTCAGTGAACTTCCGTTCGGACATATGTTTTGCAATTAGCATGGTGAGCTCATATTTGGTTGAGCCTCACTGGATTGGTGCCAAGAATCTTCTGAGATGTATTCAGGGCCCAATATCTCATGGATTGAGATACACTACCGGAAATATGAAACTGCATGATTATTCGAATGTTGACTGGGCAGGAAGTGTGGAGGATCATTAGAGCACTTCTCAGTGCTGGTTCTCTTTGGATTTTGCTTCGATATCATGGACGAGGAGGAAGCAGAAGTTGGTTGCTATACGCACCACAGGGACCAAATACATAGCTATGAGTATGATCTCATGTGAAGCTACATGGTTAAAAAGCTCTTAAGTGAGCTATTTGTACACATGATGAATACCACTGTGATTCTCTATGACAACCAGAGGGGGGATTCGATTATTGAGGAATCTCGTATTCAATGATTGCTCCAGCAGATAGACATCAGATACTTCCTTATTTGGGATATGGTAAGTTGATGAGCGAGGAGGCTCCATCGCATTGAGACTAATGTACAGGTCGCAGACATTTTGTCAAAGGCCCGGGGAAAGGTCAAATCTGTGACTTTCATGAATGAATTGGAGTCGTTGAGAGACCTTCTTATAAGGGTGTTGCATGTTGCATGCATTGATCTCTAGGAGCTCTGGGGGTTTGGGGTGCTTACTGGAGCAACATACGATCATCGGGCGACTCACCCTCCGCTGGTGGTGCACTATGTACAAGATTACAGGTTCAACCTTCCCCTTTGATACCCCATGGCGACTGTGGAATAGGATGATTAGTTCTCCTATGGGCCGGGATGATTAGCTCTCCCGTGGAAACTTTGGAACAAGATGATTAGTTCTCCTATCGGCCAATCTGATTAGTTATCTTGTGGAAACTATGGAACAAGATGATTAGTTCTCCTATGTGTCAAGATGATTAATTCTCCCATGGAAACTGTGAAACTGGACAATTAGTTCTCCTGTGGGTTGGGATGATCAGCTCTCCCGTGGAAGCTGTGGAAAAGGATGATTAGTTCTCTTGTGGACTGGGATGATTAGTTCTCCAGTTCTCCTGTGGGTCGGGATGATTAGTTCTCTCGTGGCAACTATCGAATAGGATGATTAGTTCTCCTGTGGGCCGAGATGATTAGTTCTCCCGTGGCAACTATGAAACAGGATGATTAGTTCTCCTATGGGCTGGGATGATTTGTTCTCCTGTGGTGACTGTGAGGTAGGATGATTTTTTCTCCTGTGGACAGGATGATTAGTTCTCCTGTCGAGGCATCCTACCCATGCAATCTGGGACACATGGGAAGTACCTCTCATCTGATCAATGAGTAGGGAAATGGGGTTAGGGACCATATTAGTATTATCGATGGACGCATCGATGTATATACCATACTCCCTATGCTAGGATGACCTCCGTTGATCTAGGATCAGTATGAGTGGTTTGAGACACTCTCTTGTGATATTGATCTTGGATCAATAAAATTGACTTCGGGCCAGTAAGAGTGATTTGACACACTCTCTTCAGATGAAACTGACTTTGGGTTAGTAGAGAATGATATCAGATATTCTTGATCAATTCTTCTTCTTCATGGTTCAGAAAAGCATAGTAGAGAAAAGTAGAGTTCAGGAGAGCAGAGCAGTACAGGGTATTGATGGCAGAGATAGTACAGTCAGACATATGGATCAGCGGATGGAGTTCTCCCTAGTTGAGAGGGAGTGTTAAAATTGGAAACTAGTGCCAAACTCCATGTGGGTCATCTTATTAATGGAAGCTGATATTTTTCTTGGATTCCTCTCATCGAGAGGTGTAGGATTGATCTAAAAAGATCATCCGATTCCGATAAGTATTCATGGAGATATGAATTTATTTATGTTATGGGACAATTCATCAAGGTCGGCCAGCAACCAAATAAACCCCACTTGTGCTCAATGTTTTAGTATAAATAGAGGTGGGCTTCAAGTCATTTTCAACACACTTGGGATCTCTTCCTCTCTACTTGTCTTTGTGTTTTAGTAGGATGAGAGATCCTAAGGGTAACGTCGCCCTAATCTAGAGGGCAGAAGCCATAAATGTGGGAACTACCAGAACAACCAGAACTACCGGAACTGCCAGGACTGGGGGATTACCGGGAACATCCAGAACTTCTGGAATTGTCAGAAATGTCAGAACTATCGAAACTGTCAGGAACATCTAGAACTGTCGAAACTGCCAAAACTGTCGAAACTGTCGGAACTGTTGGAACTGCCAGAACTGTCAAGAACTGCCAGAACTGTCGAAACTGCCAGAACTGTCAGGAACTGCGAGAACTACCAGAAATGTCGAAACTGTCAGGAACTACCGGAACGGCCGGGAATTTCCAGGAATTACCGGAGCTGTCAGAATTGTCGGAACTGCCGGAACTGTCGGGAACAGTTGGAACTGTCGAACTATCGGGAACTATCGAAGAATCTATCTCCAAAAGAGAGCAGCATGCAATGGATAGCTAACTAACATTGGGAAAATTGTATGGTACTTAGCAGAAAATACACCAAGCATGCAATGGTACAGCTAGCATGCAAGGGACAATTAGCATGCAACAGCAAGAATACTAAGGACAACAATCAAGCTAGGGACAAGAAACAAGCAAGATGCAGCCAACACATAGGTCAGTATGGCAACATCGTGCAACAATGGCACGTAATGCAATACAATGATGGGTATAGTCATGATTAATGAAGCGTGATGAGATGCAACATAGTGATGATGGGTGCAACATGGTGCAACGCAATGAGGTGCAGCATGGTGATGAAATGCAGCACAACAATAAGTGAAGGAGTCACCTTGGAGAATCAGTTGAAGCAGCATGTCTTCAACTGATCTCATGTATCATTTTCTTAGAGATGATCTATGCTCTTATCTAGATAAGTCAAAATGTTGACTTCTGTTGTAAACGTATTATCTCTCTCTCTCTACTGAACTATTGAAGAACATATAAGAAGAATTGATCAAGGTTTTCCCAACATTGGGGTTTGTCCCTAGCTAGTGCTACATCTTGTGTCCTCTTGTCTTGGCTTATCTTCTATTGTTTATGTTTATGTTCTATCTGTAGTTTAATTTAATGGTGATGTGATTGCTAATCTGGAAAAGATATTGAGCTAACTGTGAAAATTGAAATAAATTTCTCTCAGCATAGAACATACCTAAAATTAACACCGACTCTAGCACCATACCTGCATTAAATAAGCAAGATCTTACCCAATCATGGGGCTGGGAATTCAAATTCGTTATAAAAACCATATCCCGTGCCACATTTTACACTTTGTTATATGGAGAATTGAGTTTGAGAATTTGCAACTAAGTGTGAGAGAAGTAAGCTACTGCATGTCTGAGAGAAGATTTGAAGAACTGCTAAAGTGTTTGCAAAGAAAGGATTAGCAGGCATCATGAAAGCCCAGGGTGGTCAATCCAGAGCAGTGAATATACCCATGTACCCAAGGAATGTGAGGTCACTACGAAAGCAGGTACCCACAGAAGTACAGCCACAAAAGAAACAAGAAAAAGGTCAACTAAGACCTTTGGGATAGAACTGAGGACATCTTTGAGGAAGAAGGCACAGAAGGAAGTGTGAAAAAAGAACAAGGAGGACAAGGGGAATAAACCTGTGCAAAATGGGAAGAAACCAATCCAGCAGAAGGAACCATAGGAGATTCATGACAGTGAGGAAGAGGTCGAGGTGCACCGGATGGAGATAGAGGGCACAGAAATTCCTTATGTGCTCCCACATTATATGCTACTGACAAAACTAAGCACCAAGTTAGTCAAGAACCCAAAAGATGAAAATTTTGGCATGTTCACTCCATTGCTACTTGAGGAAGTGTCATTTGATGGAGATATATTGGGGAAGATCCCACAGCTGAATATGGAGGACTGGGATTTTAATGATCGGAGAAAATACCCACAGTTTGAGCTGAGTAGATACCTGCAGTAGGTATATTACCTAGAAAGTGGAGTTACAAGGTTGGAGCCACACCTGTGGGCTGCAAGATTGCAGAGAGAAGGCCTGTTAAATATGCTACGTGTGCCACACTTTGGAAGGAGCACATCCAATATGGCTTGCATGTGATAGCTTCTCACATTAGTACATGATCGATGCCTCTAGTTGGGATGAGGATCCCAGTCGACAAAATTTTGATTAGAATAATTATAGGACTGCTTCACCAAGGAAAAGACCCTGCAGAAGAGTTTGTAGGCAAGAATGACGACAAGGTGATGGCACAGATGATGAAAGATAAGTTCAGAATTTTCAAGAAGTCATGCGGATATGATGTCAGCTCTATCAGTGACCAAGGGGTTTGATTTGTCATGCACATATTGGAAGGAAAGATCATTCAGAAATTTAGGAAAAATGAGGTCCCCACAGTCGTGGTTTCTCTCGCTGTGCAATGCAGCGATGGGGTCCAATTTAATTGGGTCGCCTATTTATGTAAATAATTTTTGGAAGATTGCAAGGAAGCACAAGAGTAAGGGAAGAAATTTTATTACACATGGTTAATCATCATCATCACACTAATTGCATGGAAGGAGCCAGAGGACTCACAGTTTCCTCCTATCAAAGCATATTTTTTTGAAGCAGCAAAGTATGCCTCCCTATGACATACTAAGGAGTCATTGTGCATGATGGAAAATAGGATTTTCTTCATAATACTATCGATGTATTTACACATGGTGGTGTATCAGCACCCAAGGTTGTCACCCAATCTAGATAGGCAATACTGCAACATCACAAACTTTAAAGAAGACTTCCATCGAGAAGGACCCGACAAGGGCATGGAACCCATTTCCATATTTAGCAACCGAGGATTACTCACTCGCAGTAGTACAGCGCTGGTCAGGAGAGTGGATGACTCCACCCAATGAAGAGGTTGGAACAGAGAAGGGTACACCGCAGGATGCAGGTCTGAGTGGAAAGGGTACAGAAAAGAACAAGGCACAGAAGAGACAAAGCCAGAATAGGAACATGGTACTCAGAAACCCCTCAGCAATGAAGTAATATCATAGGATCCATCATTCATCATTAAAAAGAGGGTAACTACAGCAACCATGTCGAGCATGAGGAAAAAGAAGAAGGCAGACAAATCGATGGGCGTCATAGCACTTTTCCTCACTAATGGGAACATCGACAGGATCAAGGAAAAGGTCGAGGAGGTCACAAAAAAAACTTGGGATAGAATTGATGATCGTTATAGAACGATATTGGCCAAGGTTCAGCAGGGAATTATAGAGTTGAAGGCACTACCATAGATAATGAGACAACCATAGAAGACAACTCAACCACTGCAGGAAGAGCGATGAATAGAGACAACATTTTGTGTTAGGATTTTGAGGGTGCCAGCTAGAGCACTATAGTTCGAAGCACTAGAGGATAGGGAACGAGCTAAAACCTGGAGCACCGTCAACATGAACATTGTCATGTTGTCGATTCAAGTACTGCATGAATTCCACTAGAGTATAACAACTGAGTTGCAAGAGAAGGAACAATGAACTTTGTTGTTGGCCAGTCAGGTGGAAAAGGAGAAAGTTGTGCTAAAAATAGAGTTGGAGTAGTTGGCTAAGAAAAGAGATGAGGTATAGCAGCAACAGCAGCAACTGGAAAAATCCATTGCAAACACTTGTGGCACAATTCTATATGTGAAGGTTTGTGAAGAGGATCCACCAGTAGAGAAGCTCATGAAGCTTTCCCTCGCAATAAAAGAATCAAATAATATGCTCATGAAGATTAAATTTGACTATGAAGTGCATATTTCGGAGTTGTAAATAATATTGCATCCAACCACGCCAACAGAAGTATGGGAGCAGAGGGAGAAGGACTTAAAACCATATTTGAAAGATATCTTTGACATAGTGGTGGAATGTGGAAAGTTGTTGGATGAAACTATGCAAATTTGGACCTTATTGCAGGAGGATCCAAACATTCAAAAGATCGAGGAGGAGTTATAGGTAAAGTAGAAGTAACGAGAAGAGATCCCAGCAACTCCGAAGACCCTACCAGTCTCGCAGAGGCTTGCCAGCATTACTTAAGGAAATAACCTCTAGAAATAGATGGAAGATCTTCAGAGGAAAGAGTGGATATTGCAAGAGAGGACTCAATCGTGGTAGGATGAGGCCCTCCAACTTTCACAAGCAGTGGATGGAAGGCTCAAGAAGTTGAAGGAATGGGAGAAAGAAGTACTACAGAAGGTTGTTGGTGAAACTACAGAGGCACTATTGGAGGAGGTGCGTTAGGATGAGAAATAAGTAGCATAAATACTCTAGCAATACAATGCAGTGTACAATGGTATTCCGGTGAATATCAAGGGCATCGTAGTTGAGTGACTCAAGATGAGTCATGTGTGAGTGTTAGTGGTCTATTGGGTGCATCCCAACTTGGTCTAGTTTTGGTCAAAGACTCTACATTTTGAGGAGAGGAGCACGCGAAGCCCACGAAGTTTCATTCATCACACAGTGTCTAAGGGATTTGGGTTGGGTTAAAGCCCCTGATTTTGTAATGGGTATTGGGTGTTATTTCATTGTTTTTTCGGATCCATGGTATATGGACCATGGTCTTGTAGTAATGAAGTCTAGATAAGGAGATTTAATACTTTGTCGAAGATAGCTAAGAAGAGAAGTCATAGATGAATCATTGATCATCGTTGTGGAGGCCTTGAAGAGTCTGCAGCTGAGTGCCCACAACACCTGTAGCTGGGTGCGTAGGTCAAAGAAGTTGCATGTATTGAAGATATATCTTAATAAAGAAGAAGAGGATTTGGTAAAGTCTTGTGTATCTGTGTTCATTATCTGTGTTTATACTTACTGTTATGCATGATTTTTACTAAATTATGCGAAAGAATACATGTTATACTATTCTTTGATATGTTTATGTGATAAGTAGAAATATGTGAAGTAAATCATCAGCATGAAGTTATTTATGTATGTGAAGTCGTATATAGATATAAAACAGAAGTAAACACATGGGTGCCACAATACGCATATCCTTCTTGTTGCAGAAACCTAGTTCTGCGTCCTCCTATAACCTCTTCGGGTGAGATTGCGCTCTTCTTGCAAGTCGTTAACCAAAGGGCCAATGGTTGATGGGTTTTTTTGTGCACAGTACACTTTGAACTTGGGTCCAAGCCTCTAAACCCAATAGGCCAATGTCTCAGGGTTTTGTTGGTGCAAAGTACAAGCTGAACCTGGGTCAATCCCAAACTAACCAACAAATGGTTCCTTTGCTTGGACCGAGATCTGTTTGAGGGATGTAGATGTGGCATCCATCAAAGAAGGAAATACAATATTGGGTAGATCAAAAAGAACAAGAATTTTCATTTCAGGAAAATAGAAATCTGTGATTGTCAACTGAAGCCTAGTTGCAGAAGTATCTCTTTACAAAACAATATGAGATATTCTTCATGATATTTGCTAATGAGCTATACGAAAGGATATCAAATTTGACCGACTATGACAATTGTTTCAAAAAGGATGAGCCTACCACATGGAGCCCTGAATTGATACAGCGACTCAGGAATACTAAAAACAGTATCTCAAGAGCAATTGATTTTTGGATGGATAGTATCCTCAGAGGATTTATTATTGAGTTCGCCATAGACATGACTGTATCTTATAGTGAAGCTGAGTGAATATTCTTCAAGGTTCTGCGAGGTAAGTACCTAAATTCTTTGAAGTTGTGGATTAAAATGCTTTTATATGAAAAGGGGGTACTATGAATGCAGTAAAATTAATGTTTAAACGAAGAGGGAAGAAGTCTAGACGAGGACCGAGGTCTACACAAAGTGGGAATCGATATAGAATAGAACGCAAACCAAAGAACTTTATTGAGACTAACTATAGTCCCTTGTTAGATGGGTCTGAGAGTGAAGAAGAAGGAAGTAACCCTACAACTCCACGGTATTCCCCCTCTCACCCTGAAGGTGCGTCGAAGTTATCAATTGAGAAAAAATAGGGCATCTTTGGGATTCCTCGCCCATATACTCCCTTTACCCCTATCCCCCTCCCCATAATTTCCCTATGCCCCCTCCCCCTCCCCCTAACCCCTTAAGAAGAAAAATGGTCGATGACATTAAGCTACCTATATTTAGAGGAATTGGATCAAAGGATCCTAAGTAGTATTGGTTTGTAACTGACATAATATGGAAAGTAAGACATATCATTGATGAAGATATAAAGAAGGCGCAACTCATCACAACACTATGAGAGAGTGCTGACACAGTACATGAAGTGTTTTGCAACTAATCAGGTTTCTTTGTTAGATGATATTATTAGAATTCAAGAAGCTGAAATCAGAATCACAGTGCATTACAAAGTTGAAAGAAATCAAATAGATGGTTATTGAGTCTGTCTGGGAGTTGGATCAATGATTCAAGGCATTAATGGGACAAGTAAGCTTTAACATACCCCAGAATAGCATAAAGAATGGTCTAGTTGCATTGTTGCCACATATGAGGTTTCCCTTGACACAACAGAAGATAACAACTCAATCCGAATCATTAGATATTGCAATGAAGTTGGAAGCCTTACCGATCGGGGATACTCATGCAAAAGTATAGAAAATTCAGAGTTAGCTAGCAAATTTGGCTTTGGAGTTGCAAGATATCAAGGAAAGTAAAGAAACCATATCATAAGTGTGGTGTATAAAATGCAAAGAAGAGGGCTATTATAAGGATCAATGCCCTGTGTTTAGAGATTACTTGGAAAGTGGAGCACCTAATCCAATAAACCTAGGATCAAGTTTGTGATGCAATATTTGTAGGACGAGAGGCCAACATGTCTTTGAATATTTCTATTTATTACAAAAGTACGAGCAGACCTCAAAGCATTTATTTTAATCAATAGGTCATGATGAGAGAAATTCTCGAAGTTATGACATCACATTGGAGCGCACTGTTGATGCTTATAGGCTACAAGCTGAAGGAAATACACGCGAGGAGCAAGGTCAGCATGCTAGTCGAGGAGGCTTCCAAGGATGAGGATGAGGATGAGGAGTTTCTCAAAGACACAGCCATATTATTTCTTATAACTGTGGACATGTAGGACACTTCGCAAGAGACTATTACAACCCTACTACAACCTACAGTTACTGCAAATCTTTTGATCATGTAATAGAAAAATATCTCATCCTTATCGCGAATATGTAGGATAAAAGGAGCTATCAGCCCACAGAAAATGTTGAAATGATGATTGTTGAGCCAAGGGAGGATGAACCACGCATCAACATAGTAATAAGGAGTGGATTTGTGACGAGAGAAGATAAAGGTAAGAAGAAAGTAGAAGAGACATGGGTAAGAAAGACTGCAGAAAAGGTCCTTGGGTTAAGTATATAAAACGAAAAAGGAATGTTCATTGGAGCGAAGGGAAGCTTCATGGATGTTGGGGCTTCAACATCTAGTGTGCAACCAAAGTTAATGCCAAAGAAGGACTACAAGAAAGTGTCTACTCCGACACAAGAATTAGATCCAAGTATTTTGAAGTCATTTTTACAAACTTGCATGAAGTTGTTAAGGAATGAAAGGGTTGTCGAAGGACTCCAAGAATTGATAGACTCCTCCTCTGATAAAGAGATACCGCGAAGTGATATGCACACAGTGAACAATTTACATCAACACAAGAAGAGAATGGCAAGATAAAGGAGATTAACTATGCAGGTCAGGGAATATGATATGGACCAGGTAATCCTAGATTTAGGATCTGATGCCAACATGTTGCCTAAGAAAACTTGGGAGTCAATGGGAAGACCGAAGTTGCAATGGTCACCAATATAGTTGAGAATCGCTAACCAACAGAATATCATCCCTATGGGAAGGTTACCTGGTGTCATCGTAGACATCGAAGGAGTCTGAACCGTTCCAGATTTCAAATTGATTGAAATTTAGATGATAGCAACCCTTATCCGACACAACTTGTATTGGATTAGGCTTTCGATAATTTGGCGATAATCAATTTGAAGAAGAGACAAATGGTGTTTGAAAAAGACAATATGAGGGTCATGGTCCCTCTAGACCCCTCGGGAGGAGTGCATTATATAGAGCCTGTCTTGGATGAGTAATGTGACGTAGGTGTCGACAAAATTTATCAGATAATAGCTAAGGACAAATATTGGATTAATCCCACTGTAGATGGAAAATTGGTTGGGAACAGGATAATTCTTGTACTTCAGATTCTGAGGAAGAACTGGAAAATTGGCATAACATTTTATATGAAGTTTCTACCACACAATCACTTTGATGCATAACTTTTGAGGTATGTGATCTACCTTATTATGATGGGATCGGAGATGTAAGTCTGTTTCTTGATGAATATTAAAGAGAAATACCAGAAGAAAATAGGTTGCAAGCTTTGGATGTAGCCCTGAAGGCTACACCCACTAGATGGTGGGGTACTCATAAAAGAAATGTAGTGGATTGGAAGCGGTGTCGAAGATTAATGTGGATCAGGTTTGGCTCAATCAACACAGAAATAGAAGTAAAGTATGATGGTAAGGTTGATCCCTGGGATCATATTCATCGCTACACTTCGATTTGGAAAGAAATTCCAGAACAAGAGTGGGTACATGGGTTTATCCACACACTATAAACGATTCATGTGAATTGGTATCTTAAAACAGAACTACGACATGGAACTATGAACTGGACAGATTTAGTTGAAGGCTTCATGCTAACATTCAGTTTTGAACATGATTGTTTGTGTATAGACTCAGCTCTTCAAGTAATTAGAGCAAATTTTTTGGAGAATTAAGCTCCATGAACTTGGCAGCATGATTGGGTTGGGCAGTTACAAAATCCATTGGAATGTTATAATATCACTACCGAAGAAGGTGAAGATCCGCACAATATTGATATACAAGAATGAGAAGGACATCGCAAAGTTGTTGGACCAGAACCAGAAATACCAGATATAACACAGCTAGTAAAAACACAGAAAGTAAATATTGGGACTGAGGAAGACTTGAAGTTCACGACGATTGGAGACTATTGGGACGCAAATACAGTTAGTAAAATCACAAAGCTACTACATGAATACCAGGAGTTATTCCCTCCAAATTTTTCTCAAATTAAGAGCATATTAGGGGACTTAGGAGTTATGAGGATCCTTATAAAACCCGACGTGAAGCCTATGAAGAAAATAACCTATAGGTTGAATCTGAAATATAAGGAAAAAGTGAAGGAAGAACTAGACAAAATTCTAGTAGCAGGGATCATCGAACCTGTCGAAGAGTCTAAATAGGTAAGTCCCATGATAGTTTAGGAAAAAAAGGCTAAAGGAGAGATCAGAATTTTTGTTAACTTGAGGAAACTAAAAGATGCATGACCCTTTCCCTACATCATTTACAGATGAAGTATTGGAAAATGTAGGAGGTCACGAGGCCTATTCTTTCAAAGATGGATTTTTGGGTTACCATCAAATCAGAATTGTGTCAGAAGATAGACATAAGATAAATTTTGAAACATAGTGGGGCTCATTTCAGTGCATGGTGATGCCTTTTGGCTTGAAGAATGTGCCTACCATATTTTCTAGAGTTGTAGTTGCAACATTTAATGAGTACGTACACAAATTCTTGGAAGTTTACTTCGATCATTGGAAAATATTTGGTCCATTAAAGAAGCATATTGTGAGCTTAAGGCTTATCATGGATACATGTAGGTAGCATCATATTTCACTAAAATTGAAGAAGTGTATATTTTGTGTACCTTGTGGCATACTATTAGGGCATATTGTGTGAAAATAGGGTTTGTTGGTGGACCCCGCGAAGATAGAAGTCATTGTGAACTTGCCAGCACCGAAAATAGTGAGAAAACTATGCATGAAACTTGGACACACTAGCTATTACAGAAATTTTATAAAAGGGGTATGCACAGATAACTACGCCAATGGAGAAAGTATTGAAGAAAGATGTCACTTGTAATTGGGAGAAGGAATGTCAAAAAAGTCTCGATATACTGATGGAGAATATGGTAACTACATCGATCTTAGTTTTTCCATACTAGACTAAGGAATTTCATGTACATGTCGATCCTTCTTCGATAGAATTAGGTATATTGTTGGCATAGCTAGGCGCAGGTGAAGTTGATCACCCTATAGCTTTTGCAAGCATAGAATTATCCAAGGTGGAAAATAACTATAATATAACAGAAAGAGAAGGGTTACCTATGGTTTATGCATTACAAAAGTTGACACTACTTTTTGGGAGCACATTTCAAGATGTTCACTGATCACTCCACGCTGAAATATTTGGTGAATAAGCTTGTTTTAGGAGGAAAAAATTGTCGATGGTTGTTATTGTTTCGGGAGTATGATTTTGAGGTTGTAGTCAAGCCGAGAAGATTGAATGTCAGGCCCCGATCATCTTTCAAGATTGGAGATAGGAGAAGAACCCACCAATATCGAAGATAACTTTCCCAATGCGCATTTGTTCACAATCAGGGTCGCAAATGATCACTTCGTGGATATTATTCAGTTTTTGGCCACAGGAATGACGCCCGCAGAGTACACTACACAACAAAAGAAGGAGTTGGTGAAAAGAAATTGATTTCATGTTGATTGCATGGCACTTGTACAAAATGGGGCTGAATGAAATACTGCGAAGATACGTCCCAAAACAAGAAAGGCAGAGTATTCTAGCAGAAGCTCATGGGGGAATCACATGTGGACATTATGCAGGAAACGCATTGTGCAGAAAATCTTGAGAGTTGGGTTATGGTGGATCATAGTGCATAAGGATGAAAAAAAGTTTTGTCGAGCATGTGATATATGTCAAAGACCAAGAAGGCCATCTAGAAAAGAAATGTCATTAAATCCACAGGTGATGTTGCAAGCATTTGACAAGTGGGATATTGACTTTTTTGGACATATTAACCCACCAAGAAAGAATACGGACATAAGATACATAATCAATGGAACTGATTACTTGAAAAGTTGGGTTGAGGCATAACCAGTGAAGGATTGCAGCACAGACATCGTCTTGAAGTTCATTTTTTAATACATTATGTCCTAATTTGGGTGTCCGGAGATATTAATCAGTGACTAAGGCTCACATTCCTTGACTTAGACTATTGATGCACTGACTAAAGAGTTTCAAGTACACCACCAGAAAAGTACCCCATATCACCCTCACGTGAATGGGAAAGTCGAAGCTTTCAATAAAATTATGGAGAATGCACTCGCAAAAGTGTGCAATGTGAACAAAAATGACTAAGATCTAAGGATTCCAGCGGTTTTGTGGGCATATAGGACAACATGCAAGAAATTGACAAGCCAGACACCTTATAGGTTGGTATATGGACAAGAAGCAGTCATGCCTATTGAGTACATTATGCCCAGTTCAAGAATTGTAGCCTTCACAGACATGGCAGATTCCGATATAATGGAGGAGAGGATGGCACAATTGATTTCTTTGGAAGAGGACAGGTTTATAGCAGGTTTTCATCGACAAGTACAAAAATCAAGGGAGAAATCCTGGCATGACAAGCACATCAAGCAAAAGACATTCCTGGAAGGAGATTTTGTACTCTTATATGATAAAAATTTCACAAAGTTCCCAGGAAATTTTAGACACATTGGTTAGGGCCATATATCATCAAACATGTCTCTGATGGTGGTGCAGTTCATCTTGTGAAGTTAAACAGTCAACTGATTCCAGGATGAGTGAATGGTAGTAGTTTGAAGGTATACACGGACAACTTTGTCCATGGAGCTTTGCACTAAAAGACGAAAGGAGAAGAGTCTTAGTGCCACCTATAGTTGAAAGTATGCACTGAACTATAAACTACTCTACGGAAGGGTACTTCGTTGAGGAAGGTTGTTGTGCGATATTCAGGGGTATGTCAAAGGCAAAAATAACTACACCAAAGGAGGATTATTGTATGATATTCAAAACTATGTTGAAGTCTAAACGAACTACAATGGAGGGTATAATACTACGTGGTTGTCAAAGATAACCGGAAATATATGAACGTTGGAAGGAAAATTTTGTCATTAAAAGAAAGTTGTAATTAAAAGGTGCAGGATAAATGAATTTATGAAGCATAGCTAACTAGATCTAGTGCTATAACTACATTAAATGAACAAGATCTAAGTTAATCATGAGGTTCAAAATTTAAATTCACTAAATAAGCTATGTCCTGCTCCACATTTTACACTTGCCCCTTCTGACTCTTGGACTACCCTCATGACCATTCAACTTCTTATGACTTTCAACTGAAATGACTCTTCATCTTCATTGTGTGTCCATTGGACTTTCACTTTACATTACATTCGGTTACAACATATATGGCCAACATTAGTGATGTGGCCTCGACAACTCATGACACAACTTGACATGACACTACTCACATGGACTGGTTGGATATGGTGGCAATGTCAAGCTATTGTTGTTGTTGAGTGATGGATTTGTTCTTGGATGTGTTTTGTCTTCACCTCTACATAGCTTGATGTTGCAGGGTCTTCAGTGGTCTTGGTCTTGTATTATGGTTACATGCATGTGTTCCTTTCGCTTGAGATTTTTTCATCCATCCAATTGCAAGTAAGTCTTCTAGCATGTTCACTCCTTCTTAATCATGTTCGTTTTCTTGCCATGATCTATCAATGTACCTATTCTTACAATTCACTCATGATGGGACGACATCAAATCCAAAGCCTCCTAGTCTAAGATGATGCATTTTTTTCCATGGACCGAGTGTGGGACAGATGATAGGACAATCTAAATATAGGTCACAGTAATTGTGAATTACATAGTTCTAGGTGATAGGGAGGGAGACTAGTCATTGAGACTACATAGACAGCAACTCAGGCTTGGATGAGGAACTCTGGGGCACAGTCTTCATTGTCGGGGAAAACTGGGCAGAGGCCACTAGGAGGTAGGATTGCGCAGTTGAGGTCACTAGTGTCAGCTCCAAGGTTTGACCCTGAGGGGCACCTCTATGTAGTTTTATGAGGGAAGACAAGATAGGGAAGTTTAGAGACCAAAGAGGACAGTTCTGCACAGTTCCTGGGAGCAGTGGGTCCTGGCTGAGGGAGGTCACTGGGAGGACACCTCTCTGTAGTTTCTGGGAGAAGTGAAGGCTCAAGTCTCTATGCATGGTGAGGTTCTAGTAGGTAGAGAGGAGGTTTGATGATTGATCTTGCGAAGTGCGCAGTTCAAGTCAATCTTTGAGGCAGTTTCTGCACAATTATATGAAGGAAGGCAGACTTCTCACCTCTAGAATTGTGCAGTACAACTATTTTGGTGGAAATCCTCAAGCATTACGAGTTTCAGGAAATAGAACAGCACCGTTAAGCATTAATACTATGCAATGCACCTCATTTTGGGTTCAGTGAAGTGGAGTTGTTCAGTCGTAAGGATTTTTGGGAAAATGGCTAAGTGTGGGAGGTAAATGAACTTATGCAACAATTCTTACAACTTTGTGTATGAGTGTGATACGTTTTTACATGGCTAGGACAAATTATATACACAAAAACCAACTTTCAAGGTTGCCAGAATGATTCACAACATGACATAACAATCAAACATGTCAAAAGATGACAATGGATCCAACAAGTGAAAGGGAGCAAGACACGTAGAGAAAACACATGAAATGACTTCCAGTGCTTGTAGCCATGCAAGTTATTGAAGACAAAATGATATGAAAATGGTAAGTAGTCCTTCAAGCTACACTAAGAGGTGTATTTCAAAAGATGTGTTGTGTTTTCCATACCTACCCTCCAAAGGGTTATGCATCAGATGGAGCCTTCATGCGGTCCTGATACTTTATCATACTTCCTTGGTCTGCTTATCTTTCTCCTCAACTCCTTGAGATTCATCTAGCATGTCATCCTTCTTTGTGGCCCCTGAGAGACACAATTGTTTTGTTTTAGCGAGTAATGACTGCTGCGGGATGAGGCCTTGGGAGGACACATCTACGCGGTTTTGGGATGCAAGGCAGATTGGGCAGATGAGGGACAAAATTGCACAATTTTTGGATGCAAAGCATTGTTGCGGGATGAGACCCTGGGAGGACACATCTCGAAGTTTTGGGATGCAAGGAACGCTGGGCAGCTAAGGAACAAAACTGCATAGTTTCAGGAGACAGTGGATTCTGGTTGACGGAAGGACACTGGAGGAAACCACTACATAGTTTTGAATGCTAAAGGAGGTTGGGCTTTCTGTGCATTGTGTAGTTCCAGCAGGAAAGGTAAACACTTGAGGGTTGTAGATGTGAAGTGCGCAGTTCAAGAAATCTGGATGAGGATAGGTTGCTAAGGAAACTCCAGAATTTGGATAAGTGTGGGATCAGTGGAACTGATGTGAACAGTGATAGAACTTGACTACGATCACACAATTGAACATTTAGTGATACAACATAGGCCATCTAGAACATATAACACATACTTCACTTAATGTAACAACCTCTGTGGTAGCTTATGACAAGTGTGGCTTCAATGAGAGACTTTGAGAGGAAAAAGGAAACACTTGTGTAAGAGTGTGTGAAATGAATGTGAAGCATGTCTATGTGGTGAGGACAACCCATTCTCACAAATATTTCCCCTTGAGGCAAAACAAAATTCCCTTTCCATGACAAGAGATAATCCCCATGCCCAAAGATGACTCATGCTATATAACAATAAAATCATGAGCCAATATTGAGATTGAAGAAGGAATCTTGAGATCATCATCTTACCAGTAAGTGACTAAGGAATGATCAGTCACAAGATCCACAGTAGGCTCTGAAATTTGAGTACAAGCCAAAATTTTAAAGGGTGTTACAGCTGCTACAACACTTAGTGACACACTGGTAGAATTTCATCTTCTCTGTCTTGGCTCGTATTAGTGTAGGGCCTTGGTCCATTAGGGAGTATTGATTCATCGTGCAGATTAATTTGGCTTCTCCACTTACCCCATGGGCAGACATGTGTACCCTCTTAGATGAACATAACATAATATTTAGTCAGATCACAATGTTTCAAATTGGGAAGGGTAGCTTAGCTCGCAAGCTAAAGATTTTCAGAGTATAGTTTTTCATCTCTGGTGTTGCTTCACTGCCAGCAAGCCTGGACAGTACCCCGGCGGAGTCACACAAGAACACAAGTATTACTCCACTACTAGCGAACCTGGATAGTACCCTGGCAGAGTTTCCTAATTCATCTCTCTGCGCACGAATCCTTTCTCTTCTTTCGCCTCAGAACTTATTTATTTTTGGGGCAGAAGAGGGATCATAACTTATTGAGAGCAGGAGAGGTCATTCCTTTAGAGAAGCATATAAATACCTCTAATTTAGGTTTTCTCATTTAGATTTTTTCCCCTTATCCATTTCTACTAGTTGGATAAGCTTGAAAACACCAAAGAAAAAAACTGAGTATAGGCATGAGGTTCCTAGGCTAGACACAAATTCATGTTTGGACTAAAACTCTCCTTACAAATGGATCATATTTTCTATCAAGACTTCATCAGCCAAAATTTACAACCAAACACAAATAAGAAGGACACATGACTAGCCAAGGGCTGCAATGTCACAAGACTCTTTGAATTTTAGCCACAAACACATTCAAAAGCTAGGAAGCAGTTCCAGGCACAACACTCATTCACATAATGGAAAAGAAAGGAAAACTCAACAAGGAATAAATAAAAGAAAAAGAAAGAAGACACAAAACCAAGAAACAAAATAAAAAGGCAAGAGAACAAAATGACCAAAGCAAATAGGATATAAAACCAGAATAAGAAAACCAAGATGAACTATGAGTGCAAGATGAGTGCAAGGAAGGGAAAACTAAGATTTAGCCAATCATACTCCTAACCTAACATTTAGATGGTTGGAGTTACATGTAATGATATTTCCAATGAATCCATCATAGTCGTTCCCAACCTGTATCCAAAAATATATGAACAATTAAAATAGATAAACATGATGTGCAACAGAAAATACAAAAACTTGAAAAACTTGCACATGCGAAGGAAGGTCTTGCCTATACGTAGAAAAGACGTGTCACAACCACTACTTTTACCCAATCCACACGCTTACCTCTTTGATAGATACCACTTTTCAACAAACCAGGGAAGCCTCTTATGAGTGTGTCATCATCTGTATCAAGATTCTTAGCAAGCGAGAGGAAGGATTGAAACTTGTTGCCTGCAACAGATCTTTCCAAGCAAGATTATTCCAGCCATTCAGTGATTAGATCGTAAAATTCATGATGGTCGTCTTGAAAGCCTTGTGATCTCTTAAAATTTGAAATTTCGACTCAAGAAGGAGGATCACGATGGGAATCTTGTAAAGAAAAACATATTTGATCATACTTGTCGGTCATACCAAGAAAGTGAGGACGTACCATAACTATCAACGAAGGTTGAAGTGCCTCACCTACTTGATGAAAATATAAAGAGAGAGATGTTAATCAATGAACATCAAAAAGCGTGAAGCAACTATCATCAAATGTGTTGATGGAAAATGATAAGCCGAATGACAGCCACCCAAGATAGAGAAATGATCAGATGAGCAAGTTGAGACGTCAGATTCCCAGTTTACAATGAAAAAATAAAAGTCCATTTGAACAATCTTGTGAATGCTCTAAACAATCGAACCAAGTTCATTGTGAGATAGATATGATGGACCAACCTTCCTGCAACTGGTGAGAAATTTCAGAAGCATCATAGTCATGACAAGAATTTAAAAAGGATGTTAGCATTGTGAATGCATGAAACTAGTTAAGGCATGGTGAATGGAGATGAACTTGATTCATATGAAATCTTGCGCCTTCATCATCACCTAGGGAGGTTTTTAGTGTGATGAGTTGATAGATTTACAATACACGATTCACAAGAAGATTTAGGAGTGGACCATGAAGGGTGAAATTCGATAAGTATGATTGCAGGCAAAGATGGTCTTTGAGATGATCAACTTCACAACTCCATGACTTCATGAGAGATGAACATTCCCAACCCAATTTTGATGTGAGAGGTGTGCATGAAGATGGATGCATTATAACAGATTCATGAATTCGGTCATAAGTGAAATTTTGAAAATTTGAGAGATCACACCCGGAATACTAAACATTTTTTACACGTGAATTCACATCGAGTGCAACCATGCAGATAGATAGATCGTACATGGGAAACCAGATCTTATTTGGTTCAGGTGGCTTACCAGAGTCGTGAAATCCTATCATAACCATCAATGGACGTTGAAGAGCCTCAATTCCCTAGAAGATCCCGAAACTTTCCATAATTGCAGAATTGAATTTTGAAGCTTGAACCAGATCATACATGGCTTGAGGGTGGTTATTGTTGCTAATTTCAGAACTACTTTCTGGATGGAAACCATCTCTATCACGGTTTTTAACAAAAAACACATTGCTCAATTGAAGAGGCTCTTCTGATGGTATGTCTAAAGATAAATGAATTGGTGAGCTCACATGAGAAAGCTAATTTGACGAGTTGTCTTCATGCAACATAAGAGATGATGATGGGTGGGAAGAGTCCTATGCGATTAGATTTTTTTCAATTTTATCATGGACAACCTCACCATCATGTCTCAATCGAGGAGATAACTCATCAGGTGGAGAAAAAAAAGAGTATGGAGTATCTATGCCACATGTAGATGCGTTTCGAATGGTAGGACACAAGGGAAAGTGAGTTGAAGAGGAAGTTTTGATATGGACGTCTTCTTTGACTATAGAATATTCTAGATCTGAATTAAAATCTTCATGAGAAAATGAATGATCACATGATGTTCTTAGGCATTCATCACGGCATACAGACATGGAGTTATCATCATTGGGATGACTACCCCCTACAGTTGGGGGTTGATCAAAAGAATTGATTGTACAAGATGTTCCATAGAGATTAGCATATTGATAATCATTCAAAAATGGAAGCTCATTGTTTGATGCAAACAATTTTGAACCAGAGAGGGAAGATTGATAGTTTCCTCACCTTTTTTCTCCTCTACCAGTGTAATGTGATTGTCTTGCACCTAATTGCAATTTGAGCCAACAACTTGAGAATCAAGAGAATGTGAATAACTATTTGCTAAAGCAGATTGATCAAGCAAGTCATGGTACAAAGAGTCATGGTTTTTAGATGAAAAAGGATGGTAGAGATGTAGATCAAATTCAAGACTTGATTTATGAACGGTGACGTCCTCTTGCAGAATGGAGGAGTGAGTCTTCATAGCAGGCTTCTGAGCCATTCTGGAATTTACTCCATTGAAGCAAGAGATGGATGAGAAGATGGGTTGGGGACTTGATGCGCATATTTCTTAGCTTCATGATCACCACAAGGGAGCACCCACATCGAGACCAAAAAAGGAGGAGGACAAGGCACAAATGGGGTAGCGGGCTCCTTGTCTACAATTTTAGGTGCCTCATGATCAGTAAGAGTTGGGGAGGAATGGAAATCATGTGGTTCACCGTATTGGAAGACATGAACCAAGTGTCTAAACTCTTGTCTCAAGAAATCTGATTTCAAAAGTTTGTTAGGAATTTCGCAGCAGAGGTGAAGGAACTAAATAGAAAAGTCCTCAACTGATTTGTCAGGCTCCATTCTTTAATGGAAGATTTTTTCATAGACATCCAGGTGGTTATACTTATCAAAAAATTTCATCATCATCTCAGTAAGCTGGCCGAATGAATCAATAGAAGTAATGGGTAATGTATGACAACAGGTTTCAACATGACCTTCAAATGTGAGGGTGAGTAATATAGCCCAGACATATTCGGACTTTATTTGGTGATGATGACAAAGAGTCATAACTTGAAGCACATGCACACAAAACTACGATTCACCCTCACCATTAAACTTTAACTTGGAAATGTCATGAATAACTTCCGCAAGGATGGTACAACTAGGTTTTTTAGAAAAACACCCTGGGATTATGATTTCAGGAAGAGCCATTTTATATAAGAGATTCAATCCAAACTCTATAGGTACAGGTTGTTGTTTGGCCCTCCTTCTAGCACTACTTTGTTGACAGTCCTAGAAATCTGTCAACCATGGGGATCTCCCTGATATGAGGTCCCAATTAGACCTCACACTATTTGGTGTAGGAGTCCCATCTAGTATAATGGCTCGGTTGCCAAATACGCAAAGATTTGCCTTGGTTCTTGTTGTTAGCACATGAAAGTGTTATGCTGGTATCTTGAAATAGCAAGGTAAGTGTGCCTGGTGAGTGCTTAACGTAATTGTGTCAAGGTTATCTTACTGCAAAGGGGGGATAAAACTAAGCCTCTAAGTGAGAGATAGTAGTACCACCTAGGAAGAGACACACACAAACCAGGAATGGTTTGTCAAGCATCCAGTAGAATAATCCATAGCAGACGCGATTGTCGTTAAAACAAAAGTATAAGGGGAGACCCATCCACCATCCAGCGGAGCAGTCCACAACGGAAGTGACTATCGTTATAACGAGTAAGCGAGGAAGATTTGTCTAGTATCTTGCAAAGTAGTCCACGAGGATGAGACAGCATTGTTAACTAATACAGCACATTCCCAACAAGGTAAGTAATAAAACAACCGAAATAGTTCAACTATCTTAGTACATATGAAACAAACATGAATTACAAATGTTGAAAGAATAGTATTACAAACATCTACAAGAAATAAATGAAAATGTGATGGCCTGAATAGGCTTCTGTATTAAGTAAAAATTCCAAGACACATATATACATCATATATCACTAGCCCCAGTAGTGGGATATTGGAGCCACTCCTTACTCTTCAAATAACTGTCTAAAAACTATCTATGCTTCAAGTGAGGAGCCAAGGTGAAAATTCCTTGCTCATACAATGGGAAGGGCATATATAGGAAAGGGTGATGCTTGCCCCTTGTGACTCTTGGACTACCCTCATGATTGTTCAACTTCCTATGACTTTTCAATTGACATGACTCTTCATCTTCATTGTGTGTCAGTTGGACTTTCACTTTACATTACATTCGGTTACAAAAGATATGGGCCATATTAGTGATGTGGCCTCGACAACTCATGACACAACTTGACATGACACTATTGACATGGACTAGCTAGCTGTGGTGGAAATGTCAAGTTGTTGTTGTTGCTAAGTGATGGATATGTTCTTGGACTTCTTTGTCATCACCTCCACATGGATTGATGCTACAGGGTCTTCAATGTTCTTGGCCTTTTAATATGGTTGCATGCATGTGTTCCTTTCTCTTGAGCTTATTTCGTCCATCCAACTGCAAGTAAGTCTCCTAGTATGTTCACTCTTTCTTCATCATGTTCATCATCTCCCCATGATCTGTCAGTGTACCTGTTCCTGCAATTCACTCATGACGGGATGATATCAAATCCAAAACCTCTTAGTCTAAGATGATGCATTTTTTTTCCATGGACCAGGCCCGAGATAAATGACAGGCTTGGAAGAGGGCCCAGTAACTACACACTATGCATTTCCAGGTGACAGGGAAGGAGATTGGTCAAAGAGACTGCACAGACCACAACTCAAGCTTGGAGAGGAACTCCAAGGCACAGTCTTGACTATCGGGGAATACTGCACAGAGGCCACTGGGAGGCAATTGAGGTCACCAATGGTAGCTGCAAGGTGGGACCCTAAGGGGAAACTTTGTGCATTTTCTGAGGGAAGACAAGACAGGGTAGCTAAGGGAAGAAAGAGGATTGTTCTGTGCATTTCCTAGGAGCAGTGAGTCATGGCTGAGGAAGGTCACTGGGAGGAAACCTCTGTGCAGATTCTACAAGCAGTGCAGCCTCAAGTATTTGTGCATTATGAGGTTCCAACAGGGAGGGAGGAGGCTAGATGACTGATATTAGGAAGTAAGTAATTTAGGTTGAGCTTTGAGGAATTTTATGCATAATTCTAGGAAGGAAGGAAGACTGATCACGTCTGGAATTGTGTAGTGCAAATATCCTGGGGGACATCATCAAGCATGGTGTAGTTTCAGGTAGCAGAGTAGCATCACTAAGGACTAATATTGTGCAGTGCAGCTCAGTCGAGGTCCAATGAAGTGGAATTGTTCAATCAGAAGGATTTTCAGGAAAATGGCTAAGTGTGGCAGGTAAGTGAACTTGTGAGGAATCAGCATTATGATCACACACTTAACATACTTTGACAACATGACAATATGGACCATCGGGACAACAAGATAAAGCATTGGCCTTTGTGAGATTGTCTAGAGTTAAAAGTGACAAGTGTGACACTTGGGATAGACCTTTGGACGACCGAGATGAAACTTGTGTGACAATGCTTACAAATTTGTGTATGAGCATTATAGGTGTTTACATGGCTAGGACAACTTGTATACACAAATACCAACCTTCAAGGTCACTAAAACAGTTCGCAACATGACATAACAACCAAACACGTCAAAAGACGACAATGGATCCAACAAGCGAAAGGGAGCAAGACATGTAGACGAAACACATGAAATGACTTCTAGTGCTTGCAACCATGCATTTTATTGAAGATAGAATGATATGAAAATGGTAAGAAGTCCTTCAAGATACATTAAGAGGTGTACTTCAAAATATGTGCTTTGTTTTCCATACCTACCCTCCAAAGGGTTATGCATCAAATGGAGTCTTCATACGGTCTCGATCTTCTATCATACTTCCTTGGTCTGCTTATCTTTCTCCTCAACTCCTTAAGACTCATCTAGTATGCCATCCTTTTTCACGGCCCCTGAGAGACACAATTGCTCAATTTCATCGGGCAGCAACTATTGCAGGATGAGGCCCTAGGAGGACAAATCTGCGTGGTTTTAGGATGCAAGGCAGACTGGGCAGCTAAAGGATAAAACTGCACAATTTTAGGATGCAAGTCCTTGTTGCGGGATGAGGCCCTAGAAGGACACATCTGCGTAGTTTCAGGATGTAATCCAGATTGGGAAATTGAGGGAAAAACTACGCAGTTTCTAGAGACAATGGGTTTCAGCTGAGGGAAGGACACTGGAGGAAACCACTCTGCAATTTGAATTCTAAGGGATGTTGGGATTTCTATGCATAGTGTAGTTCCAGCAGGCAAGGGAAAATCTTGAGGGTTGCAGATGCGAAGTGCGTAGTTCAAGAAAGCTAGATAAGGCTTGGTTGCTAAGGAAACTCTATAATTTGGCTAAGTGTGGGATCAGTGCAACTGATGTGAACAGTGATAGAACTTGATTATGATCACACACTTGAACATTTAATGATACAACATAGGCCATCTAGAACATATGACACATACTTCGCTTAATGAAACAGCCTTTGTGGTAGCTTACGACAAGTGTGGCTTTGGTGAGAGACTTTGAGAGGACAAAGGCGACACTTGTGTAAGTGTGAAACATGTCTATGTGGTGAGGACAACCCATTCTCACAAAGATTTCCCCTTGAGGCAAAACAAAATTCCCTTTGCATGAAAAATGATAATCCCCATGCCAAAAGATGACTCATGTTATATAACGATAAAAGTGTGAGCGACTCTTGAGATCGAAGAAGGGAGCTTGAGATCATCATCTTACCAATAAGTGACTAAGGAATGATCAGTCGCAGGATCCATAGTAGGCTCCAAAATTTGAGTACAAGCCAAAATTTTGGAGGGTGTTGCAACTGCTACAACAAAGCCCCAACCGAAATATGGTTGGTTTCCAAAGTGATGGTTTTATAGATGTGCCATGGCTATAATAACATAAATTGGTACATGCATGGCTTTGGTGACAGCAAGTGTATGAATTTTGTGAAGTATCAAATGTAACACATGAAAAGTTCCATCACATTGAAGGGAAATAAGTGAGCCCCTTACAAGCAAGTTATAGTACTAACTTAGAAGATATGCAAGAGTAATACAAAATAATCGTAAGTTAACATACAAAATAGTTCACAAGATAAAAATGATCATAATAACATAAACAACATGCATCCAACAAGAGACATACTAAAGCAAACGAATTATCTCATTAGCATTAGCGTAAGTGAAACAACAGACATTGTGAATATATAAATAATAGTCTTACTACATCCATGACATATGCATGAAGGTGTGCTGACTCTGATTTTTTATTATAGAGAGAAAGTTACAAGCATACAATTATATTTATAAAACACTAACCCAAATAGTTGAAAATGAAACCAACACTTACTTCTCCAAAGAATGGTATTCCTCCTATGATAAACGAGAGAAGACAAGACTCCAAATTAAAGCCTTCAAGCCTTCGGTTATTGTTGATTTTGCATCTTAGTGGAAAATTCCAACCATGGGATGAGATTCCTCTTTTCAAGAGGACCATTTTCACTATTGAAGAGCTCAATTTAGATAAGGGAAAGTGTATTTTTTTATTAAATCTCACATGTGCATATTTAATCACGTCAGCCCTAAAGTAAATTAGACACTCTTGGAAGTCTATAAATGCAAGTGACCTAAACTTCGTTTGGAAATTATCATGAATTATTCTTCTATTCTCTTATTTGGTTTTGGTTTGCACAGGTTTGAGGTGCTTCACAGATATTGGCTCGCATAGGTCCAAAATTGCAGGGTTTGAAGCTCGCACAGATGTCTATGGTTTTGGGTCACAACTAAAGGCTTTTCATAGGAAACTTTTGGCTATAACCACAAGCATGCATGCCTATGCATGCATTTGAAGGGTTTTAGCCACACGCATGACACCCTCTCCATGCAGTTGAGACTTAGGGTTTGAATTTTCCTTTTACTAAAGATTTCACCAGTTGACCGTAGAGTTTGGCAGTTGACTGCAAACAGTGACAGTTGATCACATGCTTCTGAATCAAGGTTTTGGATTATTAGCATTGTTGGGTTCATCTCATGGATATAGTTTAGTTGATTTTGCTAGATAGCTTTATGGTTGAAGATATGGATCAATGTACTCTCTCTTTATTGAATCATTCAAGGACAATCTAATAGGAAGAATTTGAAAGGGTTTTCCCTGTAGTGGGTTTTTCCCTTGTCTCTGACCAATCCCAGCGTTTCTATGTGTGAATGTTTTTCTTCTCTTGTTCCTTTTTGTTCCATTGCATTGATATTTTTCTTTCTATATAGTTGCATATGTTGTTGAATAATAATGTACATATGAATAATGATATGATGCTTTGGGATGAATTTAATATGCAAATGAAGAAATGAAATCATCCAAAGAAAAGAACAATACATCCCTAAAAAAATCAACAAGGTATCAAATCTAGGATAGAGAAAATTAATTTAAGATCACCCCTATGAAGAAACCTTTGTTGGAAGCAAGAGAAAATGGTGGAAACCTAAAAGAAGACCAGGGTTTGAAGGAAACCCTAGGCAATTTGGCTATTAGGATTTGATGGATATTATGAGGTTAGGGTTTGCAAGAAGCCATGGATTATGATTTGAGATATGCAGTCTAAAAACCCTAACATGATCAGTGTCAATATGTTCTAACACTTGTGGTAGGTTTGATGTAGCCCTAGATGGGATAGTCTTAATTACGCTGATGAATTTGGTTGAATTATTGAAGGTAGCAGCGTTATGTGGACAATGGATAGTAATGACTCTTGAAAGTTTGTTCAAAAGGGAGATGATAAACTCTCATTTATGTTACTTCCTTTTGTATTTACTTTTGTTTAGATTTATTGATTTGATCAATGATTATACTTCCTACACGTATATTTGAGTATTTGGATACTTCTAACCTCCTGATGAGATGTGATAAGTGGATTATTCTTAAGGATCCTATGAAGCAAGAAAAGAGCTATCATTTCCCATGATAAGTGATACAAAGTGCAAAGGTATCTAAATTTTGTAATATATGTATGTAGTGTTTCAGCTACAATATTTGATGGCAAGGTAAGCCTTAAGGTATGATCAAAATGTCACCTTCACAAATAGCTCATAAATGCATATGAAACTAATTTTGATTTATGGTATGTATGATGAGTTGGTGCACTTGGTATTGAAAAAATATCTTACATCCTATTAATTCATAGTGAAGCCTCCTCAAAACATTGATTTTTAATATATTGGTGCACTTGATGTTTGGCAAGCGTTTTATATTTTAGACATGATGGAATTCCTTAAGCAAGCAAGATACAATGGTTTTTATATATTGTTACTTGACACTACTTATGATAAGCATGGTAACCTTGACAATAAAAGTTTAATAATAATATTGATGCTCCGGATCTTCTTGTTGACCTTGCTTAGGTTTTGATAAGATTATTAAATTGGACAATGTGACAAAATTGAATTTCTTAACTTGACTGAATAATATAAAAGTGATGTTTTGTTTATGATGTTGGACCCACCAAAATTCAATGGGTCTCCCCGATATGTGGTCCCAATTATAACTCACACCATTTGGGGTAGGATCCCCATCCAAAATATGGCCCCATTTCCGTTTCCTTAAAGATTTTCCTTGTCTCTAATTGTCAGCAAGAGAGAGGAACGCATGTGTGCCTTTGAAAAGAAAGTGTGTCTAGTGAGTGTTCGATTGTAGGTATGTCGAGGTTCTTCTACTACGAAGGGAAAGAGAAGGTGAGCCACTAAGAGAGAGTTAATAGTACCACCCTAGCAGTGACACACATTAACATAAAGGGTATGTCGAACATCCAACAGAATAGTCCACAAAGATGTGACTGTCATTGAAACCAATACATCACATTCTCAATATGATAACACTCAAATAACAAAAATAGTTCAGCTACTTTAGTACAAGTGAAAACAAGCATGAATCATAAACATTTATAGAACAATGTTACAAACATTCATAATCCATGCATGAAGAATGTGTTAGCCATCAAGCTTCATATATTAAGTAAAATTCCCGAGACACATGTATACATTGAACACCACTAGCTCCAATAGTGAAGCGTTGGAGCCACCACTTACTCCTCAAAAGAAATACATTGTCTCTCTAATGCCTTGTGGGAGGAGCCAAGGTGAAAAGTCCTTTGCTTATATAATGAGGGTGTATATATGACCAATGGGGTGATGTTTCACCTTCATTGTGACTCTTTGACTACCCTTGTGATTGTTTTACTTCCTATGACTTTTCAACTTTACATTACTCTTAATATTGTGTATGTGTCCTTTGGACTTCCACTTTACAATACATTTTCGAATAGTAAATTACATAATCAACAATAATGACGTGGCATATGAAGACTCGTGACATGAAATTACTGACATGGACTTCTTGATGACATGGAAATGTCAAGCTGTTCTTGCTACTCCTTGTTATGTTTTTCTTGGGAATGCTCTTCTATCCACCTCAATATGGCTTAGAGGTAAGGAGTCTTCAATGATATTAGGTCTTGAGCTACGGTCACAAACTGGTGTCCCTTTGCTTTCTCTTTATTGATGATCTTGCATATTCAGCTACAAAGATGTCTTTCAGTGTGTTTCCCTTATCCACCTCCTTCTTCATCATCCTTTCATGGACTGATAGAGTACCTGCATCTTATTAGTTTAAGGGGGATTGACCTAGATTCAAAGTGTAGTACGCACCAACAAAACCCTCAACCACTGGCCCTTTCAACAACAACCGGCAAGCAGATCACAGTCTCACCCGAAGCA
Organism: Pinus taeda; assembly: GCA_000404065.3. Classification (NCBI taxonomy): domain Eukaryota; kingdom Viridiplantae; phylum Streptophyta; class Pinopsida; order Pinales; family Pinaceae; genus Pinus; species Pinus taeda. Next base: position 56,052 of record APFE030999155.1, read on the forward strand.
ATTATGGGAGGTTGTAGAACTAGGTTTCTACATCTAGAGGGATATGTGTGGTGTGGCACCTGTGTATTCACTTATGTATTATATCTATCTATAACTTCACATACATGAATAACTTTGTGCTGATGATTAACTTCACATATTGGTACTTAATGCATAAACATGACAGAGAACAGTATAACATGTATTCTTCCGCGTAATTTAATAAAAAGCATGCATAACGACATCAATGACGATAGATAATGAACACAGAAAGATATACAATACTTTTCCAAAACTTCTTCTTTATTAATAAGGATCCTCAATACATGCACTTATCTAGCATGCGCACCCAGCTGCAAGTGGTTTGTGCACTCAACTGCAAACTCCAAGGCCTCCGCGTACTCAGCTGTGGAGCCTTCCCCAAAACACAAACTCAGAAAATATGATCAATTATGAATTCTATCTCTACTCTGGTATATTCGACAAAGTATTACATCTTATTTATATAGGGTACCTTACTACAAGACCATAGTTCACATACCATTGATCCGGATTTATACAGGAACGCAACAAATTACAGAGATAACCATAAACACAGAGATGCAATGGAAATAATACTTCATTTCATTAATGTAAAATACTGAAATATGCTTACAAACATAAATGGAAATAAACTAGCTAGGGTGATGGTAGCTTAACTCTGAGAAGAGATGTGGTGGCTACATGCCTCTGAATTGTGTTACAATGAGGCTTGAAGGCCTATTTATTTTTGAGAAACAATGGAAAACCCTAAAAATCAAAAAACCTAACCCTAGAAGATGAAAAGCCAAACTATGGGCCCGTTTGGGTAAATTGGTACATCAACTTCCCGGGGTCGTAAATTTGGCATACGATCTACGTTTGAAGCGCACAATATCTCGTTAGAAAGATCTATCGGAGAACTACAACTTTGGAAAAAGAAACATGGGTCCATGGACCCATGTTTCTCCTAGTTTTCCCAAAAAATGTCGTTTAGGGCCTCAAAGCGGCTCCAGAAGTTCACGACCCGAAAAACTGCTAAAAATAGTAAACTGTACTACAATTAAGAAAACTGAAAAGCTAAAAGAAACAATGGTGGGGGTCCAGGTGGACTTGGCAAGTGGCCACCAATATCCACCTGGATCATTCCTCCCCCCATAGGAAGCAATGGTCCCCATTGCATTAAGTTCCTCCATGAGATGAGGAAACTTTTGCAGTACTGCCATCGTTTTCTTGACCCCAAAATGCCCAGTAGCCCGACTGTAGTGTGATTCCCAAATCATCTTGGCATGCTCACTTGAAGGAACACAAAGGTGACCCAGGTGGCATAACAGGGCATCCTGACGGTGAAAATCTGGAACATGCTAACCCTCCAAGGGTGTCTGGTATGTGTGTCTGAATTCTAGGTCGCTTTTGTAGAGAAGTGGCCAATTAGAAGTCTTGTGCCCACAAGAGTTGAGCATGGTGGTTAATGCCACGATCGGTTGTCGACTGAGGCAATCTGCAACATTATTGGTGCTACCCTTCTTATACTTGATATTCAAATGGAACTGTTGCAGGTATGTGGACCACTTCTGATGGTGATCATTCTACAATTTCCCTTGGATCGGTATGAACTGCAGGGTCAGTGGTCTGTTTGGATGACCATTTCCTTTCCCAAAATGTAATGCTTCCATTGTTGGCAGGCTTGCACAATGGAGTGCATCTCTTGGTCATAAGTGGGATACTTTCGAACTGTTTCTGAAAGTGTCTCACTGTGATATGCCACTAGATGCCCATGTTGAGTAAGGACTGCCCCAATAGCATAGTCAGAGGCATATGTCTCAACCTCAAATGGTTGTTGCAAGTCTAGTAATGCGAGCACTGGTGCCAAGAAAAGATGATCTTTCAACTCTATGAATGCCTTCTGTTGAGATTCAGACCAAAAGAATTTTTCTTTCGCTCCTCCCTTGGTGACTTGACTCAAGGGCCAAGTGATATGAGAAAATCCCAACACAAACCTGCGGTAGAAGTTGGCAAGACCTAGAAATCTACGGAACTCTATCAGAGTGGTTGGAGATGGCAAATCTCGAATGACTTGGATCTTGGCTAGATCCACATGCACCCCTTGTTCATCAATAATGTATCCCAGATAATGAACTTGGGTCATGCTAAAAGTGCATTTCTCCAAATTGGCACATAAATTGTGTTGTTGAAGTGTTTGGAGAAACTATTGGATGTGTTGGAGGTGCTCTTCCCAACTCTGGCTGAAGATCAGGATGTTACCCAAGTATACCACTACAAATGATTTGGTGAATGGTTGCAAGATGTCATCCATTAGCCTCATGAAGGTTGCATGAGCATTCGTCAATCCAAAATGCATAACCAACCATTCGAAAAGGCCCTCCTTAGCTTTGAAGGCAGTCTTCCACACATCGGAGGGTTCAATTGGTACCTGGTGATATCCTGACTTCAAATCGATCTTGATGAAATATTTTGCCCCCTTTAGTTAGTCCAAGAGTTCATCAATCTGTGGGATCAGGTACCTATTATGGACATGATCTTGTTCAGTGCCCGATAGTCAATACAGAGCCTCCAAGTACCATCCTTCTTCTGTACCAACATGATTGGGCTCCCATAAGGTGATGAACTCAGACAGATGTGATATTTCTGTAGTAGCTCCTGAATTTTCCTCTTGATTTCATCGTTCTCCATAATGAAGCATCGATAGATTGGTCCATTAGGAAACGGTGCACCTGGGGTCAGATCGATGGAGTGCTTGACCTGAAAGTGCAGAGGAACCCCTGCGAGGGAGGTGAAGATGTCCTCGTACACCTCCACGACCTTGTCCATCTGTAGTTGTTGTGCGGAGGAGCTCTATCTAGAGGTCGTGGCCACTGTCTTCTTCTTTCCTTGAGGGCGTATCATCAGGAAACAAATTTCCCAGTTTTGGAAATGAGCTTACTACATTGTTTTGCAGTAACCAACGAGATGGTAGTAGGCAGTGCTACCTCCGGTATCCTGTACAACTTATTTCCTAAAGTAACAATAATAGCACAGGGCCTTGATTCATACACAGCATGTTGCTTCCACAAGTATGGTTGTCCTAGTAATACATCACAAAATTCAAGGGGAGAAATGTCACACAATACCTCATCCGTGAAGGGCTTAATGTTGCATGGAAGGTGACACTGCTAGCTCACACGAAAATCCCATCCTTGATGAAGCCACCCGATGGTGCATGGTTGTGGATGTGTTGTGGTCCGTAAGCCCAGCTGCTTCATGACCTCTACCAAAATGAGGTTCTTTTGGTTCCCACTGTCGACAATGAACTGTAACAGGGAGCCCTTTACCCACATTTAGGAGTGGAAGAGATGCTCCTCTCCCTCTGGATCTTCAGGTTCCTCCTTCTAGATCTTCATGGTGGCAACAATAGCATTGGGCTCCACATCGATAATCTTCTTCCCTTTGTCATTCCCCTTGTCGGGTTCTGACTCAAAGTCAGAACATGCATTTGATTCTGAAACCTTTAGCTTGGCCACTAGTGACTGCTTGGCTCGACACTCACTTTTGTTGTGAGCGAAGCTCTTATGGAACTCACACCACTTTCCCGTGTCCTTTTTTGGCTTCTTGGCTTTTCCCTTTGTTCTATGGTTTGGGGGCACCTTTCCCTTGATTCATATTCGTAGATCCAAAGTCTCGCCTCTTCTTTTTAAATTTTTGCTCGACCTTGACGGCATATTGGTATGTCGTGCCGAGCGAGGAGATGTTTAGGAATTTTATTTGTTCCTAGATGTACTTGTGCAGGCAGCTGCAGTATTTGAGTATCAAATTCGGCTTTGAATCCTTGATACCCAACTTTGTGCGAAGGGTATGGAAAATATTGGTAAACTTTGGCACGTCCTGGTCCCTTCCCTGTCGCAGCGTGGACCACTTTATGTACTGATCCTCATAGCTTCCAACAGGGTAGTACTACTCTTGATGGCATCCTGGAATGAATTCCAAGTGGGTGCGACTGAAAATAGTAGGTTTGTACTTTCATCCTTTTGCTTTTGGTAGGTTTCCCACCAATCCTTTGACGTGGGGGGTTGCTTTGAGAAGAGCGAAAATAATCTTTTCCCAACTAGAAAAATCATGAACAAAAAAATACCCTCTATCATATTTAATCATTTATCGATGGCATTTGCATATATCTTGTCAGGCCAGGTAGTAACTCCATAAGGAAAAAATGATTCGTGTGTTATTCCATCAGGTAGGTCTTCATTATATACATGAGGGAGAGACTGTTCATTCATCTCCCGATGACTGTTCATATTTCTTATTTATTTATTTACATATGTTCACCCGATCACAAGGATTAGGTGTCAACATTCCCCCCCTTAATCTGAAGGGATGTTGGTGAGTCCAAGCATCATTCTAAATTGTTCAAGCTTTTATCTTCCAAGCGCTTTGGTGAAGATGTCTGCAATTTGCTCATTTGTGGAACAATGATGGAGATGGATCGTTTTGGCCTCAACATGATGTTGAATCAGATGATATTTAGTATTGATGTGCTTCGTTCGATCATGGAACTTTGGGTTCTTGGCCAACTTTATTGTAGAGGTATTGTCAATCATGAGTGGAGTTGATTGTACTTGTTTTACCTGCGAATCTTCAAGAATTTTCCTGAGCCACACAATTTCTTTTGTTGCTTCATCTGCTGCCACGTATTCTTCTTCTGTTGTGGAATCCGCTGGAACTGATTGTTTGCATGATCTCCAGGAGACAACTCCTGATCCAAGACTCATAGCATATCCTGAAGTAGATACCCCAGTTTCTTTGTCTCCATCGAAGTCTGAATCAGAGTATCCAATCAAGCTGAAGTCATCCACCTATGTATACTTG
>APFE030999155.1:64151-89204 GCA_000404065.3 Pinus taeda
TTCATAAGGAGTCTTGTTTCTTATAGCATTAGATGGACATCTATTCTTTATATATGCAGCACATAGAACAACATCAGCCCAAAACATTATCTTTACATTTTTGAAGAATAGCATGGATCATACCATATTCAAGATTGTTCTATTCATTCTTTCAGCTACACCATTATGTTGGGTATTATAAGGCATAGTTATTTGATGTTTGATCCCATGTTGTCGAAGATAGTTTTCAAATTCATTTTATGTATATTCTTTTCCATTATCAGTGCGAATAGACCCAATATGAGATTGTGCATCATTTTCAATCCATTTATGAAAATTCTTGAATGTTTGGAAAGCATCAAATTTGTTCTTCAATAATTAAACCCAACACATTCTGGTGTAGTCATCAATAAACATCATGATATATTTATTTCCATTTGCAGAAGCAACATGCATTGGACCACATAAATCTGAATGAATGAGTTCAAGTTTCTTATGTGCTCTTGAATGTGAATCATGAAAACACTATTTGCTATACTTTCCTAGAATGCAAGCATCACATTGCTCAAGTTTTCTAGGAATTGTAGGCAAACCAGCAACACCATTTTTCTTTAATAAGCGGAGACTGTCATAGTTCAAATGTCCAAATCTAGCATGCCATAATAAACTTGATGGAAGTGTACCTTCTTCATGATGAGAATTGTATGAGAAATGTTGTGCATGAGTATATGTTCCTTGCAGTTTAAGAAGCCTTTCTTATTCTATTCCCCTCATGACAAGTGAGTGGTCAGATGTTTTTCTTACCTCAAGCTTGCCATCAAACATATGAATGGAGTTACCTTGCTGGCGGATGTGGACCAAGGACAGCAAGTTTCTCTTGATCTATGGGAGATATAGAACATGATCCAGAAGGAAGTCTGGAAGACCAAGCAGTTTAAGCCTGATTGTGCCAAGCCCTGATGGCTTGATTTTTGATTGATCTACAAAGTATACTGCTCCATCAACATTGTCAGTGAAATCTTCAAAAAAATCTTTTCTATGAGACATGTGACAGGTTGCTCCTAAATCAAGCAACAATCATTTTTCCATGAAGCAAGTGAAGCATTAAACAAATCTTCATTTACTCCAATGTGACATTGTGCCTCAACATAGTGAGCAGATTCAAGTGCTTTACCTTTGTCTGTATCATCAGTTTTACCTTTATGTTGGTTTCTTTTCTGATCAATTTTGTCCCATGGTAGCTTGCATGCAGAGGCATCATGTGATCCATTTCTTTTGCATTGAATACAGTTTAAATCTGCCTTTTCTCCTTCCTCTGAAATATCTTCCTCTTCCTCTTCGTCCACCTCTTCCTCTTGTAGAATCTTGAGCAGGATGCTTTTCTTTATGAGCAAGGCACACAGTGTCTTTAGAAGATTCAGGGGTTGTCTTCTTTCCAAAAGCTTTCTCTCTTTCAGCAAACTTTTTCACAAGAGAGTCAAAGGTTATATCTTTGATTTCCATTTGCTTGTAATGACTCAAGATAATTGGAGTAAGTAGGATAAAGTGCCTTGAGAAAATCAATAAGAGGAATATCAAATTCAACCTTAGTGGATTTGATATCATGCATATAGACTTTACTTCAAATGCAAGAGCAAGAGGATCATTATTTTGTAGTTCAAGAGTGAAGAGTTTAATCATGAGTTGAACAACTTCAAGTGCAGAATGTGAGTCATAGAGTTCTTTTAGCTTTTGTAAGGCTTCTAAGGCAGTTGAATATGATGAAATATGGCAACTCACCTCTTCATTTATAGATGCTGTGAATAATGCAATAGCTTTGTTGTTCTTGTTTTCCCAAATGATGAGCTCTTTGTCTAAGGTAGGTTGTACTGGTTCATTGTCTCTGTCTCCCACACACACTCCTTTCCACAACTCATTGAAAATGAGGGTGTGTTTTATCGTCCAGGACCATTCGGGATAGTTCTCCTTGCCAGTGAGAACTATTCCCACCATGGATATGATTGAATGCATTCTGTAAAAATTATTTTCGCTGATAGAAAAATACTTCTGCTAGCAAGAAAAAATCTATGTACTGTAAAAAAAAATACTTCTGCTGGCAAAGAGAAAAACTATATTTTATCCAAATAGAATATCACCATTTGTATTTTCAACCTTATTTCGTACGATATATCAAGCATCCATGCCCTTGACAAAAAGGAACTGCTCACTGCACCATTATCAATATATTGTATTCCATAAACCCAAAATGACTAATAAAATAAGGCAAAAATCTTGAGCAAAATTGTTTCTTTCCAATATATTATCATGTTCAACGCCCTTTTTTTATCTTTAGTGATACCAAGGCTTACAACAGTGCTATGGAGGCTTTCGGGCAATATATTATCATGCAATATAAAATATTATCTCTATTACCATCTTTGGTGTGTTCCTCCGAAATAGTTATGACCTGCAATTGCTTCACACGAGCGGCTCCTTCTCGAAAATGCTCCTCAAACGTGCCTCTGTTTTGCACCTCCTCAGGAAATGCAGCTTGTTCTCGTAAATGCTTCTCAATGGCTCTCTCTAGCAACCACCGCTCCCCAATTGCACCTCTCTCTCACGACGGCTCCAGTAGATGTTCAGACATGTGGCAATGATACCAGCAATAGCAATGATATCATGTTAGTGCGCTGATAACAGTTGCGTAGTAGAGAAGGTAGGCAAGATGCGAGAGGATATGGAGGGGAATCCGGTAAAACTATTGGCACACTGATGTTGAGAAACAAAATCGCCATAGGTTCCACATGCATTAACAACTATTGCATAAAATCGCCATAGGTTCAAATGTTTAGCACAGAAAATATGATGAAGAGATGGCGTTGAGGCTTGCTGGTGGTATGTGTAGTAATGAAAACGCAGTGGGTATTCAACCTTGCAGAATATAATGGCTGGAGAATAGAATGGTGTTTTCAATACATTGATAGTGTTTCAACATAGTACAAGGAGCAGCGAGAATAATGGTGAATAGCAGGTGGAGCAGGCTTCAAGCTTTAGGCAACTGACGCCATAGATGGGCAGGTGTGAATTCTACAAAATAGGTAGAACATAGGCAGAAACTGACACCAGGAGTTACACAAAACTTAATTTTGGGAGTTGGCTCTGATACCATGTTAGGCCAGGCAGTAACTCCATAAGGCAAAAATGATTCGTGTGTTATTCCATCAGGTAGGTCTTCATTATATACATCAGGGAGAGATTTTTAAGTTCATCTCCCAATGACTGTTCATATTTCTTATTTATTTATTTACATATATTCACCCAATCACAAGGATTAGGTGTCAACATCTCTGACCCTCAAATATGGGGATTCCAAAATTAACTTGTACCTTAAATGGTGTGGCATTTCCAGAGTAGCTATTGGAAGCTGACGCATCACCCTTGGGTAGCCGCTGAAGGATCTGGGCAAATTTGTCCAACATCCCGTTCCTTTGTCGCTCGAGGGCCTCTTCGAGCAAGATTTTGATAGGATCTCCTACCCCCTCATCTTTCTTTTCATCCACCATGGGAGGTCATCTGGATTTGCGAGGATTATCTTGCAAATGTTCAACCAATTCAAGCCCTAACTCCTTATATCCTGACCTCATTGGGGACATGCAAAGAAAAACAAAGAAAAATCAGATCGCTTTGATACCACTGATCCGAATTTAAACAAGAATGCAACAAATTACAAAGATAACCATAAACATAGAGACGCAGTGGAAATAATACTTCATTTCATTAATGTAAAATACTGAAATATGCTTACAAACATAAATGAAATAAACCAGCTAGGGCGATGGTAGCTTATCTCTGAGAAGAGATGTGGTGGTTACATGCCTCTAAACTGTGTTACAATGAGGCTCGAAGGCCTATTTATTGTTGAGAAACAATGGAAAACCCTAAACATCCAAAAACCTAACCCTAGAAGATGAAATGCCAAACTGCGGGCCTCGTTTGGGTAAATTGGTACATCAACTTCCGGGGTCGTAACTTTGGCATATGATCTCCGTTTGACGCACACAATATCTCATTAGAAAGATCTATCTGAGAACTAAAACTTTGGGAATGGAAACATTATTCCATTGACCCATGTTGTTCCCATTTTTCCCAAAAAACATCATTTAGGGCCTCAAAATAGCTTCATAAGTTTAGGACCCGAAAAAACTGCTAAAAATAGTAAATTGTGCTACAATTAAGGAAACTAAAAAGCTGAAAGAAACAATGATGGGGGTCTAAGTGGACTTGGTGGGTGGCCACCAATATCCACCTAGATCAACCATGGATCTGACAAAACAATGGACTAATACCTGAAACCCATTACAAAATAAAGTACTTTTAACCCACCCCAAAGCCCCTAAACATTGCACGATGAATAGAACTTTGTCACCTTCGTGCGCTCCACTCCTCAAAATGTGGAGTCTTTGACCAAAATTTCGACCAAGTTGTGCTACACCCAATAGGACCCCAACACTCACCCATGACTCGTCCCAAGTCACTCAGTTGTGGTTCCCTTGATTTTCATTGTAATTTTGTTGTAGACTGCATTATAGTGTTGGATTGTCTCTACCATTTGTTTCTCCTCTCGGCGCACCTCCTCCAACAATGACTTTGTGGTTGGGCCAGCAGCCTTCTGCAATATTTCTACCTCCCTTTGCTTAAACTCTTTGAGCCTTTCTTCCACTACGTAAGAAATTTTAAGGGCATCATCCTACCACGATTGAGTCCTTACTTGCAAAATTTACTCCTTCCTCCAAAGATCATTAATATGCTTTTGGAGGTTCTTTCCTTTAGTAATATTGGCGAGATTATGCAAGACAGGTAGGGTCTTTACAGCTACCAATATCTTGTCGCACTACTTTTTCTTCATCTGTAATTCCTCCTTGATATTTTGGATGTTTGGATCCTCCTACAGTGATGTCCAAATATGCATCATGTCATCCAATAATTTCCCATTGTCTGCCACTGTGTTGGAGATACCTTTCAATGTTGCGTTTAAGTCTTTCTACCTCTACTCCCGCACTTCTTGTGGCATGGCTAGTTGCAACCTTATTTGCGGCTCTGATATCTTCACTTCATACTTGAATTTTATTTTTCTAGTGTATTCTTTGTTTCCTTGATCGCAAGGGTGAACTTCACAACCTTCTCTACTGGTGGTTCCTCCTCACCAACATTTACATCCGGGACTGTGTTGCAAGTATCTTTGATGGATTTTTCCAACTATTGTTGCCACTGACATGCATCGTATCTTTTCTTAGCCAACTACTCCAACTCCTTCTTCAACGTGGCTTTCTCGTTTTCCACCTGCATCGTGAATGCCAAGGTTCATTATTCTTACTCTTGTAGCTCAATTGTTAAACTTTGATGCAATTCATGTAGCCCTAGAATGGGCAACGCAGAAATATTTATGTTGACAGTCTTCCATGCTTTGGATCATTCTTTTTCCTCCATTGTGTAGATCTGTAATGCCCCAGCTGGCACCTACAAAATTCTAACGTTGAATTGTGTCTTTATTCTTTGCTCTGCCTGCAGTGGATGATACAGGAGGATCTCGTCAGATCAATTACACAAGTTCAGTGTTGTCGTCAACAATTCAGTCTGGTGTCATTCAGTTTCAACAATGTTGTTTATGGTTCAGGTTGTCCAAGTGATTTCTATGGTTTTTCATGGTGTTCAGTTGATATGGTTTTCGATGTGGGTTTGTCATCCCTTTTTGCAAGGCTTGGTCATCGACATGTGTTTTCATCCACCTCATAGGATTTTGGTTGTCGATGGGCTGTCATCATGTGATGTTGTTACAAATGTCACTTTATGATGAAAAGATGTACATGGATTTTTTTGTATCTAAAACCATACATTAAAACAAATTAAACCGAAGTATAAACCTATGGTACAAACCTAATGATAAACCATACTACTTAAAACTACACCTAAAACCATACACTAAAGACATAACCTATGATTATATAAACCTATGCTAAAACCTAGCCCTACAAGCTATGGTGAAAACATGTTTAAAAACCTAATGCAAACCTAAACACCTAAACCTAACTCTAAACCCACTCTCGGACCTTTGTAAAACATTACAAAAAAAATGACATAGTTAACCATGCTCTCAAAACCGCAGCAGAACCGTATTCATGTGAGCATAAGGGTTAAGGTAGGGTAAGAGTTAGCGGAGTACACCGCAGTTCCTAATTGCAGCACTAAACTGTGTCAGAATCGTAGACATGTGAGTGGCGTGTTGACAATGGCGGAGATTATAGCTGACCGTAGAGGACAGGATAACCGGGCAGAGGTTGTAACGGTAGCTATCACATGAACACAATACAGACTGGAACCGTCGGAGGATAAACCCCTATGTGGTAATCAGCCAGTCGACCGCCAAGGGAACTCCACCTAGTCACATGACAACTGCTTGTTTAGCACGTTGGTTCATAACCTCCAATAGTTCGGGGGGATATAATATGGTATTTTTGGGTTTTTAATTGTTTTTATGCAATTATTAATTCAAATACCATGGCAACCTAACCCTAAGGTGTCCAACCATGACAAGACCGAACCAATTCAAACCCTATTTTGAGTTGATTCACTCCTAAAATCAACATGAAGGAGTTAGAGTGTACCCGGTGGGTTCTAAAAGGCAGTTTGTTCATTGAAGGAAAGGGGAGAGTGGTTTTGGATTTTGTATGCAGGTTCTGGAGGTCATAGTCGTTTTTGTTTTCAATGTAACAAGAGCATCTGAAGTCAGAATTGGGAACCATGATAGGCATCGGAAAGCTGGTTCAGAGATCTATCCTTTGGCAATGACTAGAAGTGCATGCACGCACATTCAATTTGGTCAAATATTTTTGTAATCGACCTCTTCTATTTCAATCCTAATAAAGTGGTCGCCCATCTTGAAAGCGGACCTAGACACGTAGTCCATCAGGGACGAACTCCGTAATCAATCTTGTTTTTTGGTATCATTGTGCATTTTTTATTTTCATTACTGTTTTGCATCTTACTTATGTTTTATCAGCTGTCGTAAAGTCTTTCTTCTCAAGCAGTTCTCTCAGTTTCTACACTTTCAGCTAACATTCAATTCATTAATGGCTAATCAATTCTACATTAGTCTTAACTTATGATCATTTTAGATCAGTGGGCAAGTTATTTGTTCTAGTTGTTTTTTCTATTTATGGAAACGCCTTTAGCTCCACGATGCCCTGTTGTACCTCAGCCAAGATCATTCTATAGTGATCATCAATTTTTTTATCCTAGGTCTCCATTGTGATCTCCTAGACCTTCTCTCTGATCTCATCAATGTCTCCATTAGTGAGGACAAGTGCTTATGTGCCCTTGGACTTATCTGCTTTTTGATTTTTCCTTTTACCTACCGCAGTTTTTTTTTCTCTCCTTCTAACAATAAAAGGTGACTCCTATGATACTCCTACATCACTGAGGGGTTCCTCATGCTCTTGCTCTTTTTCCTATATTTCTATATTTGCATCCTTTCCACTCGTACCTACATCATGCGGGTTACCCTTCTCTATACCAACTCCTCCACCGAATGGAGTCATCCATTCTTCCAGCCATTTTTGTACTACTACAAGCAAATCATATTCGGTTACTAAGTATGGAAATGGGTACCATGTCCTAGTTGGGTCCTTTATTGCCTTCACATAGGCTCTGTGGAAGCCCGCTTGAAGTCTGTAATGTGACAATATGCTTATACAAACTAGATGACAACCTTGGATGTTGATTCACCACCATGTGTATATCCATTACCATCACCACAAAGAAAATCATATTATATGTTGCGCACATCAGCTCCTTAGTAAACCAAAGGGAGGCATACCACATTTCTTCACAAAAATCCACCTCAACAAATGGAAACTATGAGTCTTTTGGGTCTTTCCATGCAACTAGCATGATGAGGATTATTAGCCAAGTGTAGTGGAACGTCTTCCCCTCTTCCTATGCTTCCCTGCAATCTGTCGAAACTTCTTTCCACAGATAGGCAGACCAGTTAAATTAGACCCCTACACTGCACTTCAAAACCAAAGATACTACAACTGCAGACACCTCATTGGCCCTGCACTTCCTCATTATCTTACCCACAAAGATGTGCGGGGCCAAATGCACTCCTTGGTCATCGATGGAGTTAATACCATATCCCCGTGAATTCTTCACTAGTCCGAACTTTTCCTTCATAATTTGTGTCATTTCTTTGTCCTTATTTTTTCCCACAAATTCTTTTGTTAGGTCTTTCCTTTGATGAGGCAACGTTGTGATTCTTCTGATTCAAATCCCATTGATCGTGATCTTCGTCCCTAACCAAATGCATCCATCATGTACCAGTGCGAGTAGTTGTCACACACAGATTGTACTGGATGTGCTTCGTTCGAAGTGTGTCACATTCAGCATATTCAATAGGCTCGCTCTATCCAATCCTGTAGCCCACTAGTACGACTCTAGCCTCGTGACTCCAATTTCTAGGTACCGAACCTGCTTTATATATCTACTTGGTTCAAATTGTGTGTATTTTCTTTGATCAATAAATTCCCAATCTTCCATCTTCGGATAAGGGATATTCCCCAACACTTCACCATCAAACGGCACTTCCTCCTACAGAAATGGAGTGTACATGGAAAACTTTCCCTCCTTTGGTTCCTTAACTGACTTGGCATTCGGTTTTCTTGGTGGCATGTAAGGTGGGAGCATAGCAAGAACCTCTTCGTCCTTTGTCTCCATGATGTGGAATTCAGCCTCCTCTTCACTATCAATGATCTATTGAGGTGCCTGCTGCTACATCAACTTCTTTCCCTTTTGAACAGGCTTCTTCCCCTTATCTTCTTTGTTCTTTGTGCACACTTCCTTCTGTGTTTTTTTCCTCGGGGATGTTCTAACTTCCGCCTTAGAGACCTTAGCTAGTATTTTCTTCTGCTTCTTTTGTGGTTGTGGTTATGTGGTTACCTTCTTTCTCAGCAACCTCTGGCACCTTGGGGACATGGGTTGCTTCGCTGCTTGTGCATCCATAATACCCATTAATCCTCTTTCTATAAATATTTTAACAAGTTCTCCAAAGCTCTCCTCAAACATACAGTAGCTCTCTTCTCTTCACACTTAGATGAAATTTATCAAATTATCTAGACAACAAAGTGGCAAATGTGGTGTGGGATATGGTTTTTATAATGAATTTGAATTCCCAACCTCATGATTGGTTCATTATTTTCTCATTTAATGAGGTATGGGGCTAGATATGACCAGCTATGCTTCATAAATTCTCTTCTCCCTCACCCTTTAACAGAAATTTCCTTTTAGCAGTAGCTTTTTCCTTCCAACAATCATATTTCTAGCCAACTTCAACAAACCTTCCCTCGTAGCACAAGCACCTTTTCTTTGTCGCAATTCCTTTAGACTTCATCATATTCCTCAGTATTACGCAGCAATCTTCCTTCAACGAAGTCCCTTTCTGCAGAGTAGTTTATAGTCTCACACCCACTTTCAACTGCAAGTGGCACTAAGACTTCCTTCCCTTCATTTTTCAGTGCAAAGCTCCAGGTACAAAGTCATCACTATATATCTTCAACCTGCTACCATTCACTCGTCCTAGAATCAGCTGACCATTCAACTTCACGAGTTGAATTACACCACCATCAGAGATTTGCTTGATGATATATGCTCCTAACCAATGTGTTTTAAATTTTCCCAGGAACTTCGCAAATTTTTTGTCATATAATAATACAAGAGATCCTTCCAAAATTTTATTCTTCTTGATATGCCTTTCTTTCCAGGATTACTCCCCTGCTTTCTACACTTGCTGATGGAACCTTGCTATGAACCTATATTCTTCTAGAGCTAGTAACTTTGACATTCTTTCATCCATAATGTCAAGGTCTTCCATATCTGTGAGAGTTGCGATTCTCAAAATTGGCACAATGTATTCCATAGGCATAATTGCCTCTTGTCCATATACCAACCTAAATGGTGTCTACCTTGTCAATTTCTTACATGTTGTTCTGTATGCCCACAACACTGTTAGAATCCTTAAATCCCAGTCTTTTATGTTCACATTGCATACCTTGGTCAATGCATTCTCCATAATTTTATTGAAAGCTTCCACTATTCCATTTACCTAAGGATGATAAAGAGTGCTCTTTTGGCGGTAAACCTAAAATTCCTCAGTTAGTGCTTCAATGGTCTTGTTCAAGAAATGTGTGCCTTAGTCACTCATCAAGATCTTTGAACAGCCAAACCTAGATAGTATATATTCAAAGATGAACTTTGAAGAAGTGATGATATACCTGACACTAGTCTTCTTTCCTAGTGGATTGATAGGTCAAACAAAGTCAATATCCCATTTGTTAAAAGCTTGCAAAGTTACCTACGGTACTAGTGGCATCTTGTCTCTTCTAGATGGCCTTCCTATTCTTTGACATACATCACATGCTTGACAGAATTATTTTTCATCCTTATGTACTTGGGCCACTATAGCCTGACTCTCAAGATATTCTACACAATGGCTTTTCCTACATAGTGCCCACCTGCAGCTCCTCCATGAGCTTTTGTCATAATAATTTTTCATTCGTGTTCAAGGACGTATCTGCGCAGTACTTCATCTAGTCCCATTTTGTACAAGGTGTCCAGCAATCAACGAGAATTCAGTTGCTCGAACCAACAACTCCTTTTTCTTTATAGTGTACTCTGTGGGTGCCATTCTTGTGGCTAGAAACTGAATAATATCCATGAACTGATCATCTACAATCAGATCTTCAATATTTGTCGGTTCTTCTCTTGTCGCTATTCTTGATAGATGATCAGGCCCAGCATTCAATTTCCCTAGCTTCACTATAACTTCGAAATCATACTCATATAATAATAACATCCATCGACATATCTTTCCTCCTAAAACTTGTGTATTCACCAAATATTTCAGCACAGAGTGATCAGTGAACATTTTGAAATTCGCCCCCAACAAGTGGTGCCTAAACTTATGTAATGCATATACCATAGCTAATCCCTCTCTTTCCATCGTGTTATATTTTTTTTCCATGTTGGAAAGTTTCTTACTTGAAAATTCTATGGTATGATCACTTTCTCCTACTCCTGGTTGCATTATTACTACACCCAATGTTATGCAAGTTGCATCAATATGTACATGGAACTCCTTCTTCCAATCTAGGAAAACTAGAAAAGGCACAGTTACCATTTTCTCTTTCAGTACATCCAAGCTCTTCTGGCACTCTTCTCTCCATTGAAAAGTCACATCTTTCTTCAGCAATTTCTCCATTCTAGCAGTTATCTGTGCATACCCCTTTATAAACTTTTTTTAGTAGCAAGTGTGTCCCAGTGTCGTGCGCAGTTGTCTCATTGTTTTTGGTGCCGACAGGTTCACAATAATTGTGATCTTCACGAGATCCACCATTATCCATGTTTACAAACTACATGTCCCAATATTATACCAAATGGTGCACAAAGGATGCACTTCTTGAATTTCAATGAGATCTGTTATGCCTACACGTATCCAACATCAAGGTTAAACTTGCAACATGCTTCTTTAATAGCCCAAAGACTGTCCAATCATCGAATTATACTTCCAGAAACTTGCGTATATATTCATTAAAGGCCACAACTACAACTCTAGAAAATATAGCAGGTGCATTCTTTAATCCAAAAGGAATCAGCGTGTACTGATAAGATCCCCACCCTATAGAAAAAGTTGTCTTATGTTTGTCTTCTGATGTAATTTTGATCTGATGGTATCTTGAAAAGCCATATGTGAAAGAATAGACCTCCTTTCCTCCTACATTGTCCAATACTTCATCTATAAATCGTGTAGGGAAGGGGTCATGTAGGCATGCATCGTTCAACTTCCTTAAGTCAACACATATTCTGATTTCCTCTTTTGCCTTCTTTTCCTGAACCACAATGGGACTTACCCATTCAGACTCTTCGACAGAGTCGATTATCCCAGTTGTTAACATTTTGTCAAGTTCTTCTTTCACCTTCTCCTTGTATTTTGGATTTAGTCTATAAGGTATTTGCTTGATAGGTTTTTCATTAGGCTTCAAAGGAATCCTCATGACTCCCAAATCTCCTACTGTGGCCTTCATATTTGAAAACTTAGTGGGGAACAACTCCTGATATTCATGCAATAGATATGTTACCTTGTTGATTGTGTCTTCATCCCAGTAATCTTCTATTGTTGCATAGTTCGGTTCATTCTCTGACCCTATATTCACCTTCTTCATCTTCAATGGATTCATTATATCAGGCATCTCTATCTCAGGTTCATTTACTTTACGATGACCCTCTAATTCTTTTATGTAAAAACTGTGAGGATCTTCATCCTCTTCCGCAATGCGATTCTAGAATTCCATTACATTATGTATTTGCGCAACCCAATCAAGTTGCCAGATAATTGGAACTTCGTTCTCCAAAATATTATTCTTAATTATATTCAAAGTTGCATCTATATGTGGACAATGATCTTCAAAATTGAATATCATTATAAATCCATCAATTATTTCTACCTAGCTAGCAATACCATGTCGAAGCTCGGTTTCCAAATACCAATTCTGAGGAATTTCTCCAGGGTATGGATGAAGCCATGCACCCATTCTTCTCACGTAATTTCTCCCCAATCTTCCATACAGAGCTATATGTGGTCTCTAGGATCATTTGGCCATCATACTTGTCTACGAGCTTTGTTTCTACTTGACCAAACCTTACCCACTTTTTCCAATCTCCTATATTCTTCTTATGAGTACCCCACCATCTAGCAGGAGTAGCACTCAGTGCTTGATCTAGAGATAACAATATATGACATTCTAGTACCCGTCTTTCATAATCTTTAAATAAAGTATCTAAATTACCCAAACCATCATACAAAGGTAAGTCACATACCTCAGTTGTCACATAGTGCACTACTTTAGTGATCCTTGCACATTGCCTTGTAGACATTTCATGCAACCTGTTCTGCGAGTTTTCCAATTCCTCTTCTGAATCTGAAGTGCAGGAACTATCATGCTCCCAATTTATTTTTCCATCTGTAGTAGGGTTAATCCATTCTTCTTCTTTTACTTTTATTTGATAAATTTTGTCGATGTCATCCACGTTGTACTCTTCTCTGACAGGTTCAATATATCTTTTTCCCTGATGGATCTAATGGAACAATAACTCTCATATTATTGCTTTCAAATATCATTTTCCTTTTCTTCAAGTTAATTATAGCCATGTTAGAAAAGTCCCAATCTAATCCAAGCAATGCGGAGTGGGGATTATTTTCATCCACAATCTCAATCACTTCGAAGTCAGTGGTAGTGCGCACTCCATCAATGTCTATTGTGATGCCTGACAATCTTCCTAAAGGGACAATTTTCTGTTGATTCACCATCTTCAGCTGGATAGTTCACCATTGCAGCTTTGTCTTACCCATCAATTCCCAAGTTTGTTTCGACAAGACATTGGCATCAAATCGTAGATCCAAGATAGCCTGATCCATGTCATATTCCCTAATCTACATTGTAAGCCTCATTTCCTTTTTAGTCCACTTCTTGTGTCTATGTAGATTATTCATTGCACGCATCTCACTTTTTGGTACATATTTAAGAGCACAAGAGTCTATTAATTCCTGCAATCCCTTTGCAACCTTCTGATTTCTCAACAATTTCATGCAAGTCTGTAGAAAATACTTCAAAATATTCAGATCCACATCTTGTGTCACAACCAGTACTATCTCACAGTTATCCTTTCGAATCGGTTGCACGATAGAAATTGAAATCCCATCATCCATAAAGCTTCGCCTCGCCTCCATGAATACTTGATTTTCCTTCAAGATATCAAATGCAGGAGCTTTTTCAATATTTTTTCTTACCCATGTAGCTTTAGTGTCCTTTTTCCCATTTCCTATATCATTTCCATTCATAGCTCCACTTCTTGTTACAATGTCGATGCGCAGTTGATTCTCCCTTGCCTTAGTGGTCATCATTTGAATAGTTATTATAGGTTGTTGGTTTATTTTCTCCTACATATTTGCTATAAGGACAGGGCATTCTTCTATCACATGATCAAAAGATGTACAATAGTTGCAGGTTGTAGTAGGGTTCTAACAGTATCTTGTGAAGTGTCATGCCTATCCACTGTTGATTTGAGGTAGCATCAGATGTGCTCTGGCCATGAAAATTGGTGGAGAGGCTAAGGAACATGAAATATCCAATACCCAGAAAGGGTTTGGGAAGATTATAAACAATTTGTGAGATATTAAAATAATTAATATTTTTAGTGAAGTCCCTAAGTCTAAACTTAGGGAAAATAAAATATTAATGTGAATTAATATAAAACTGTGTTAGAATGGTCCAAAAGTCATGGATCAAGTTAGATCTAATCTTAGCCGTTGATTAGGGACTTAATCTCGATTGTTGATTTGTCAACAAGAAAAGTATAAGAGGAGGCTTAAGGGTCACTTGGAGAATACACTGAGGGAGACCAGTCAGTTCAATTTCTGGAGCGGGGTTAGATGAGAAATTGAACTAGTGGTCTGGTGAGAAGTCAGGAGCTAGCAAGTATGGAATAGAGAGATGGGATCAGCCACTAGAGATCAACGCTGAGGTAGGAAAGACAGATGCAGGGAATTTCAGGCAGACACGGAGGCAGCAGGAGACTGCGCAGTCACTAACTGGGCCTGCGTGGGTGACGTAGAGAGGCCCAGCGCTGACGCAGAGGGTTTAAGATCCATGCAGAGGTCATCTGGGCTGAAGCTGGGATTGGGAGAAGTGGTGGAGAATTTTTCTCTCTATGGATAAGCCAGTTTGGCACCCTATTGTACTGAAGAATCGTTGAATAATAAAAACCTCCCTTGATGCACCAGTTTTCCCACATTGGGTTATTTCAGGGACTGTTGTCTAAAATAACTGTCAATGTGTTGATTCTTGTGCATATGTTTGTTTTTGTATTACGGTGTGATATCTGCAACAATATTTACTTTTAATTTTTATTGAAGTAATTTCATAAAAAAACTTATTGTGGAATAAGTAGGAAAAGTAAATCAGTTACTGCAGTGATAGAATTTTCACATGGTATCGAAGGAGTAAGCATAGACAGGATGGGAAAATCAGTTATGGATTGAGACCACGATCCAGAGGCATCCACATCAAGGGACTCACACAGATTTTCATAAGATTGCACAAGAGAAAGACATTTCAATTTCTCTAAGTTAGTTTCCAGGCTGGAAGAAGAAGTGGCGTGTATGACTAGTGCTGCATCATCATAAGTATGGTATATATATAGTAGAGCCCCGTGGCATATGATAGAAATCAGGGACTGTTTCTCAAAATATCGAGAAGAGAATATGAACTTTCATATCACCATGGGAAACAAGGCAAAGTGTACTCTAGTAGGGAAGAGTACCATAGTTTTTCAGACAAAATCGGGAGAATGGTTTTGTGGTACAAATGTGTTGCATGTACCAGGATTAGGGATGAACTTACTTTCTATGTTGCAACTACAAGGCAAGGGCTATGATGTCTACTTCATCAAAGAGAAGGTATACGTCAAACATCCAAGCTCGAAAATAAAGTGCATATCATGATCAAAAGTAATCGGTTGTATAGATTACAACTAGAATTACCAATGGCACTAATAGGCAATCATGGAGACAAGGACATGAATGAACTATGGCACATAAGAATGGGTCACTTGCACCATGGAGATCTGAGAATTCTTAGGAGCACTGTAACAGGAGTTCTGGATCTGAGTACGGAACAAGATGATGTATGCAGGGGATGTGCCCTAGGAAAGTATGCCAAGGCAACATTTCCTAGGAGAAAACACAGATCCAAGAGTGTACTAGGATTGATACACTCAAAAATATGCAGACCTATGTCCGTTAAAGTTCTCAGTAGTGTCGAGTATTTCCTTATCTTCATTGATGACCACTCAATGAATTTATTTTCTAAAAATCAAGGATGAGGTTTTCTGTCAATTCAAGGAGTTCAAGGCTCTGGTTGATAATCTGACTGGGAAGAAAATAGAATTTTTGCACTCAGATTATGGTGGATAATATGTCGATAAGGACTTTATTGGTTTTTGCGAGAAGGAGGGCATTAGAAGAGAGTGGACATCTCCCTACAATCTAGAGCAAAATGGGGTAGCAGAAGAAAGAACAATACTATTGTAGAAGCAGCTAGGGCCATGATGTATAATCAAGATATGCCAAACTTCTTGTGGGCGGAAGCATGAAACATAGTATTTTATGTTCAAAATAGGACTCCTCATTGGGCATTGGGCAAGATTACTCCAGAGAAAGTCTTCAGAGGGAAGACCCCTGAAGTCAGTCATTTCAAGATATTTGGGATTTTACCATATTGTCGCATACCCAAAGAAAAGAGGAAGAAGCTGGATGAGACTACGGAAAAGGGATATCTAGTGGGATATAGCGAGAACGCTAAGGCATACAGAATCTAACTTCCAAGGAGTAGGAAGGTAGTAGTACGATGAGATGTAAAGTTCATGGAGGACAGGGCTTTCAGAATATCTCGCAAGATTCCTTCTAAGGAACAGTCGAAAGAGGAGCCATTGGTTAAGCCTCTTCAACCAACAGAAGTAAAGAATTCTTCCTCAGGATAGGAAGATTCTCAGGATTAGAATGTGGAACAAACAGAAGTACCTACTGGTAGAGGAAAAACAAGCAGGGAACTTCATGAGATCCTACGAGATGTAGAAGACTTCATTGGTGCGCTGAGAAACAATACGAGGGAGTGAAAATAGCTAGATAAATATCAGGCATTAGTAGCTTAGGATGGAGAGCCTGCCAGTTTCAAGGAGGCAACTCAACATCAAGTTTGGCTAGATGCGATGGTAGAGGAATACAACTCCATAATGGTAAATGATGTCTGGGAGGTGGTGCCTAGGCCTCAAGACAGATCAGTGGTAGGTTCAAGATGGATCCACAAGATCAAATAAGCTGCAGAAAGCAGTGTTGAGAAATACAAGGTGATGTTTGTGGCTAAGGGGTATGCTCAAAAAGAAGGGATTGACTATGAGGAGACCTTCGCCCCGGTAGCCAAGTATACATCTATTAGGACCTTGATATCTCTTGCAGCCCAGATGGGATGGGAGATCCATCAGATGGATGTCAAAACGGAATTTCTGAATAGGGTAATAGAAGACGAGGTATAAATTGAACAACCAGAGGGCTTTGAAACTCATGAAAAAA
Organism: Pinus taeda; assembly: GCA_000404065.3. Classification (NCBI taxonomy): domain Eukaryota; kingdom Viridiplantae; phylum Streptophyta; class Pinopsida; order Pinales; family Pinaceae; genus Pinus; species Pinus taeda. Next base: position 81,343 of record APFE030999155.1, read on the forward strand.
AGTCTCATGTATGCAGATTGAATAAAGCCTTGTATCGGCTGAAACAAGCACCGAGAGCATGGTATGGTTGAATAGATGGCTACTTGCAGAAGATGGGATTTGTCAAGAGTGACGGGAATCTAAATCTCTACTATATGGTTGTAGAGAATGAGCCGCTAATATTAGTATTGTATGTGGATAATCTCTTTCTGATAGGATCATCCAAACTCATTGGGGACTGTAAGAAGAATCTAGCCATAGCATTTGATATGAAGGATTTGGGACGAATGCACTAGTTCCTAGGGTTGACAGTAGAAGGGAGAAATATTCCTTGGGAAAGGGAGGTATGCTACAAAAATCCTGAACAGATTCGGGATGGAGGACTGTAGACCTATGGCTACGCCAATCATCACCAACTGGAAGAAGATTGATGCATAAGAAGACAAGGATGTCGATCCCACCCTATACAGGTAGCTCATAGGGTCCCTGATGTATCTGGTCAATACGAGGCCAGACATTTGCTACGTTGTAAACACCCTCAATCAATTCATGGTGGAACCAAAGAGGGCACACTGGGCAGCAGCCAAACACATTCTCAGGTTTTTACAGGGAACAGTCGATTATGGGCTCTTGTACACTAAAGGTAAGGATATCAATTTGAGTGGACTATTGATGCAGATTAGGAAGGAAGTTGAGTGGATCAAAAAAGTACCTCTGGGTACTATTTCAACATTGGATCAGGAATTACCTCTTGGTGCATTAGGAAACAGAAGTTTGTGGCTTTGAGCTCATCTGAGGCAGAATATATGGCAGCAAGCACAACTTTGTGTGAGGCCATATGGCTTGGAAAACTATTAGTGAACCTATTCAAAAATAATATGGAGGTGACCAGGATCATGTGCAACAATTAGAGTTGCATCAAGCTCTCTAAGAATCTAGTGTTTCATGATAGGTCGAAGCATATTCATATCCGGTATCACTTTGTCAGAGACTGTGTCCCACGAGGAGCTGTACACTTGAGCTACATTCCTACAGGAGAATAGGTGGCAAACATCCTCACCACGGCCCTTGGAAGAAAAAAGTTTGAATACTTCAGGGAAAAGATGGGGATGGTGAAGAACCCATTTCAGAACCAAAAATAAGAGTGATAAAAGCACGGATGCAGAGGGAGTTGCAGTGCGGATGCAGTGTTGGGAGAAAGGACCAAAAAACAGCACAGATGCAGAGGTGTTTGTCGCATAGATGCAGTAGTGGCAGTAGTAGAGCCATGGGAAGCAATACAGGATGTAGCAGTGTAGAGGATGATGGGCAGCAGGCTTAGCATCAGCACAAGGACTGATGCCAGATGATCAAGGTGATGCTCAGTGAGGAGTATTGCTAGAGCACAGTCATCACTAAGAGGGATTGTTGATTTGAGGTAGCATCGGATTATATCTAGCCATGAAAATTGGTGGAGAGGCTAATCCGCATGAGATCTCCAATACCCAGAAAGGGTTTGGGCAGATTCTAAATAGTTTAGGAGATATTAAAATAATTAATATTTTTAGGAAGTCCCTAAGTCTAAACTTAGGGAAAATAAAATATTAATGTGAATTAATATAAAACTGTGTTAGAATGGTCCAAAAGTCATGGATCGATCCAGGTCTAATCTTAGTCATTGATTAGGGACTTAATCTCAGCAGTTGATTTGTCAGCGAGAAAAGTAAAAGATGAGGCTTGAGAGTCACTTGGAGAATATAGTGAGGGAGACCAATCAGTTCAATTTCTGGAGTGGGATTAGCTGAGAAATTGAACCAGCGGTCTGGTGAGCAGTCAGGAGGCAGCAAGTACGGAACAGAGAGACGGGATCAGCCACTAGAGATCAGCGCTAAGGCAAGACAGGCAAACTCAAGACATCTCAGGTAGATGCAAAGGCAATAGGAGACTGTGTAGTCACTAACTGGGCCTGCGTGGGTGACACAGAGAGGCCCTGGGCTGATGCAATCAAGAAAGGGTCTGAGAGCCATGCAGAGGTTAGCCGATCTGAAACTAGGATTGGGAGAAGTGCTAGAGAATTTTTCTCTCTATGGGTAAGCCATTTTGGCACCCTGTTGTATTGAAGAATTGTTAAATAATAAAAACCTCCCTTGTTACACTGGTTTTCCCACATTGGGTTTTTCCGGGGACTGTTGTCCAAAATAACTGTGTTAATGTGTTGATTCTTATGCATATGATTACTTCTGTATTACGGTGTGATATATGCAGCAATATTTATTTTTAATGTTTATTGAAGTAATTCTATAAATAACTTATTGTGGAATAAGTAGGAAAAGTAAATCAGTTGTTGCAGCGATAGAATTTTTACATCCACAGTTATAACAGATAATTTGGCCACATCCTCGACCAACTCCTCATCCTTATCCTCATCCTCATCCTCATCCTTGAAATAATCCTCGACGATCGTGATGGCCTGGCTCCTCATGGGTATGTCATTCAGCTTGTTGTCTATAAGCATCAACAAGGCGCTCCATCATCAAGTCATAACTTCGACAAATTTTCTCATCATGGCATATTGATCAACAAATTTTAAAAAATGCTACTACGGGGTCTATATGTTGGAAATACTTAGAGGGGGGGTGAATCAGTATTTCTTTTCAATTGTTATTTTTACCAGTTAAATCAATTATATTTAGAACACAAAATGAGCAATAGGAATAAATGTTTTTATTAATATAATCTTCACAATAAATCAGGTATAATATGTATAGGGCTCTAACCCATTGCTAAGCACCAACTTGGTCTTTTGGGAGGCTCCAACCTCTAGGGCACCAACCCTTTCTTGTCAAGGCACCAACCTTGGATTTAGGAGGACCAACTCCAAGGACACCAATCCTTTCAATTTTGAGGCACCAACCCCAAGGGCTTCGACCCTATCTTGTCAAGGGTTCAAGGTTCCAACCTTCAGGGCACCAACCCTTTAAGCTCCAACCCACTATTATATTTTGTCTAGATATGTTTGATAGTAATTTTATGCTCCCAAAATCTTCTTCATTGAATTTTGTCAACCTACAGCATCACTGCTATATTCATGACAACATGTCTTCAAATGGAGTCTTCACAACTCTTCATATTGCCCAAACAGAGTCTGCAAAAGTTACCTTGTGATGATTTTGAATAGCCATCATGATTTCCAACAATGTCTCCAAGATCTGTTGATGCTTTTCAACAGGATATCTTTGATAGGTTGCGCTAAGCCCTCAATTTCTGCACAAAGACAATTCTCTTTTTTCATCCCTTTGTTCTTTACTGTTGTGCTAACTGTTTTAGAAGTCACTGCTTCTCGCTTTTCTTACTGTCGTGATATCTTACTTCCAAGAAACAAACTCACAAACGCTTCAATGTTGGTGCGGTCTACTACTCCCTTCAAACGATGACAGATGAAACTTTATTTTCCCTTCACATAATTGTTATGTACTTGATTAATTCATCACAGGTCCGAGCCTTTCAAAGATTAACCCAATCAACAGAATTGCTCATCCTTCAGCTTCTTTCCTACTGGACCTTTGGCTTTCTTCCTTCTTGCTCCATCTTCAGCTTCCTTTGTTCCTTCAAGTTAACGAGTTGTGAATTGTTACTTCTTCTCTCTGTAATCAGTGCCCGAATACATACATCAAGTGAAGCGTTTTAACTTGTATATATATATATATATATATATATTATTATTATATATAATATATATTATATATTATATATAATATATATTATATATATATATATATAATATATATATATATATATATATATATATGAGTTTTTCCAAATAAACGAAATGACCCGTTCATTGGTGGAGGGGACAACTTGTGCATGAGGTGGTATATTAAAATATATCAGAGGGCCTTTTGTTTATTCAATCAATTATAACTTATCCTTTTTAAAAAAAATTCATTATAGGAGAGGTTATACCTGTATTATAATAGAAGTCTGGCGGCCCCATATGCCTCGTCATTAATCACAATCGCAATTATCTGAAATCCTCCAATCGCAACTCTTAACATCATTGATGTAACATGGCTGATATTCATACTTCCGATGAAACGGGCGCGATATAATATTAAACAACAGTTAATAAATCCGTTGAGTCCATAGTGTCATCACAATCAATGATTCGTCGGGTCTTTCGCAATCGATGGTCTGGGGTCCACGCCCTTATCGCAATCGGCGATTAGCAATACTATCACAATCAGCAGTTTGGCCATGTCAACTCTTAAGATTTGTGATATGACTCCCGACGAGGAAGACACAATATAACATAATGGTGTATTGTAAAGGTCCAGTGGGTCTGCAATACACATATCGCAATCGACGAATTTGGGGTGGTGATACATAATAAACTTTTATGGTTTGCAATTTGCGCTAGATGTAGTATTCTATTATGGCATATTACAATCGAATCATCAAGTCCGCAATACATATTGCAATCGGAGGATTATGAATGTAATAGAAAGAAGAATGGGTCAAATAGTACTAATTCTTTGATATATCATTCTTTCTATAGTACTTCCTGAGAAGCTATCAATGAAAGGGTCCTTATGAAATCCTTGATGAGCTATATTAATAATCATTCTTTGATATATCATTTCTCAGGAAGTACTATAGAAAGAATGATATATCTGTTAACACCCAGGTTGTTCCCTATGACTCCCAAGGGAATACGGCCGAGGTAACCACTAACCAATCTTTGGATTACAGCTTCTAGCCTAGCTGTAATCAAAGAGGGCTCTCTCTATAAGGTTTGTCTCTGTTCTGTGGTGATATTAGGCTAGTTATGAAGTAGAGGTTTTTTGTTTATGTTTGGTTGGAAGGATGTCTTTCTGTGCTTAAAGTGGAGATCTGTAGATGAAGTTAGTCCATTGGGCAATGGAGTCTGTGGCTGTTGGTTTCTTGAAATCTTGAGTTTGAGCAGCTGGAATTACAGGGCCATTTAGATACTTCATGAAACAAACTTGAAATTGGTGATGATGGAGTGTAAAACAACCAGTGAAAAGCAATTAAGAATTTTCCACTAAGCTGGGGTGTGAGAAAGGGATGTATTCCTCAGGAGCAAGCTTGAATTCCTGAAACAATAATCACTGTGAAGATATAGTGTGAAACGGTAGCAGTTAAGAATTACGCTTTCATTACCATAACTGAAGAAAAACATTCAAAATAGCTTAGATTGAGTTCAGGGTAATCTGTGATTAAGTCCTGGAACTATTCTTTTTCCTTGCTATTAACTGTAATACATAGGAAACATGAAAGAGATATGAAAGATAATAAAACACATAACAAAGAGTTATAAGAGAAACTTATTGTGCCATGAAATACGCAGGAATCCTGCAACTTTCAGCTAAACACCAGAAAACATCAAGCAACACAGAGCTTTTGAAATTCCATCGTCTTTTGTATTACTTCTCTGAGAGTTACAGTAAAAGAATAGTAGAATAGATATGAACATTCTTTTACATCCAACGTCCAACCCCTGCTAACATATGCGAGGGGGAATATATAGAAGTGTTTCATACAAAATCTCAGGAATTGAGTCATCTGAGAGGTAAAATATCTTCATTAACTCGTACAGAAATTGTAGATAAGAAGTTATTACAATCTTTAATACAACATAAATGCTCTTTACTCTTGTCAGAATATTTTGACCTTTAGATCTCACTGAGTTGGTTGAGCACTTTGTTATAACTGCTGAATGACGTGTATGTGCAGCTCTGTCCTCCTGTAGCTTTTCGGCCCTGTCACCTGTGACTGCCAGTGCTGCTGTGGTGGCCGAATATTTGTGCTGAGTTGGCTCAGCCTCTTTCTGCATACCTTCTGATGTGTCCTTATCTTCCTGTGTATGAAAATTTAAATATTTTCAAAACGGAAACAACATAATTACTGACTTTGATTCAGAAGTAATTGTATCAAGTTGTTCCAGACTTCCTGTGTAGGCAATTGATGCCTCAAAATTGACCCCATGGTCTCATCTGCCTCTGTATACATGCAAAAATGGGGAGGCTCATCAAACAAGTGAGTGATTTCATTCATTATGAAGAATAAGCTCTCCACCCTGTTGAAAAGGGTCTGTCCTGTTGCTGGCCCTGCTTCTACTGATGTGCTTGTTGTTTCTGAAATCTGATTGGCAGCAAAAGTGTTGACTCTCTTGGCATATTTTTCATGTGAGAGTATCTTTCCTGATGGCTCCGTCAGGCTAGGAAGACCTTTGTTTTGTAATGCCATGAACTTATCCTGGAACTTATTGATATCTGCCTGCATGTCTTGGCTTCTTCTTTCCAGGGTCTGAACCAGGTTTCTTAATGTCAGGACCCTTTTGATCATTGAAATGGTCTCAGTCCTGTTGGCAATTCCCATTTTGATGAGCTGGGAGCTTGTCCTGTAGTTAAGCACATTTATCATTCTGGTGGCAATCTCAGGCATGTTTCCTAGAGATGCCCTTGCCCTTTGGATTTCTCTGTGTGATTTTCTAATGAGCGCCACTTGCTCATGAATGGCCTCAATGTACTCCCACTGGTCTGTGATGGACTGGCCAATGTTTCCCCATAAGATCCTTTTGAGCTCGGATGTCACCTTGTCCAGTGTAAGCTCCTTCTCTAGCTCATTTATTCTCTTTTTAAGAGCCTTTACCTCTCTTTCTCTTTCAGCCACATTCTGCTTGGACTTGTCATATTTCTCATTGATTTTAGCCAGAGTGTCTTTGGCCTGATTCAACTCTAACATCTGAGACTCCGAGGCTTGAATCTCATTCCTCAGCTTTTGCATGTCAAGGCTTTCAGCCTGCTCTGTTGTTGGTGTTGAGGTGGACGGTGCTGCCTGTTGTGTCTGCTGACTGGGAGGGGCAGTGGTTTGAGGAGCTTCCTCCAGATTTATTGTTTCTGGAGGAGGTTGTGAGGTTTGTCCTGCCTCCTTTTGTTGCAATGCTGCCTGAAGGGTAGCCTCTGATTCCTGTAGCTTCTCTTGTGTGTGGATGAGCTCTTTATATAATGTAACCAGCATAGCAGCTGCATCCTTGTCTTGTTTGAGCTGGGCAATCTCTTCTGTTTGAGGATGAAGAGTTGCTGGGATTTTTATCATTTTCCTCAATGCTGCCATATTAGCATCCCTCAGCTTCAGAATCTTCTGTACTGCCTTGACATCCTTAGGATCATGTCCAAGCTATATTATGATGTCTTCCAGAGCTTTGATCATGTTGTCCTTTGCTTGAGAGGAAGCCCTTTCCAGCTCAAGTTGTGCAGTGGTGTTATTCAGGATATTTTGTAGCCTATAGTTCACCAAGGTCTTGTCTGCCAAGGTGGCATACACCATCTCACCCGTTTGTTTGTGCAACTCAATCTGATCCATTGGGTGGATGTCTTTGGACAGGACCTCAAGGTTGGTCCTAATGTAATCGGCAGCTGACTGTGGTTGTTGCACTGCTGGTGTGAAATGTCTCATTATCATTTTACCCTCATGTGCATCATATGCAGACATGAGTCTTTGCTGGTTAGTGGGAGCCATTTTTAATAAATGATTATATAATTGCAGCCTCAAGGGTTCATTTCTCTTTTTGATGTCCTTGAATTGCTGCTTGATGCTTCTCTCGCCTTCCCTCTGTTGGCCTGAGGAGCTAACTTCTCCTCCTTCTTCCCTTTCTTGTTCTTGTTGGAAGGAGCTGGTTGAGGCCTCCATGTTGGGCAGGCCTGTACCTGAAGTTTGCCCCATTGGCATTTCTTCTTCTGAGAAAGGGTTTAGCCTTTGTTTCTTCTCCCCTTGAGTTGCTGAGGTGGTAAGGGGAGTCTCTCTGTCCCTTTTCCTGCTGATGTCCTCCCTTTGTGGGGTTTGGAGGACAGAAGAATCAATCCTTGAGTCTTGCCTGGGAG
>APFE030999155.1:94162-119160 GCA_000404065.3 Pinus taeda
GTATTCAAGGGCAAATAGTCTCATGGGCACATACTTGGGCAGTCTGTATGGGGGTAGCTCACAACCATATATTCTGATAACGGTGTAGCTATGGTTAATATAGAATTAAGTGGTAGATGTATGAGGTGTATCTGAACACCTTCTCTCTTGAGAGGTTCATAAACTGCTCATGCATCTTATCTGAAATGTAGGTGGCATAGTCATAACAGATTGGAGTTTTGCCAGGGGCAAACATAGTCATCATCACCAGCACAGTTTCATCAATGTATTCAATTGATTTGTACCCCAAGATGGAACTGATCATATCTGCAAGGTCTACACCCAATTGATTGAGGTAACCAGCAAAAATAGGATGGTATTGCACAGTGTTAGAGTTAATAAACAATTGGTTTAACTTTGTGATCTGAGCATCAGTCAGCATCTTAGCTCCTTGGTTTATCAGATCCAACAAAGACAAGGGAACCAATTTCTTCTGAGTTTTAAACTGCAGCATCTCTCTAATGGCCTCAGGGGTCATGTAGAATACAACTGAGCCTGAAGGGTCAAGCACAGCTCTTTGAGTGGGATCATAGCATACAGCACACAGATGGATCAGGTCAGGGAATTGGTTGACCTGAGGGAGCCTGAAAATTGGGAGGAAGGAATCCCAAATGCCCAATATATCTATCCTATCTTCATGTTTGGCCTTGAGCTCATTTAGCAGGTGGAGATGGAACTTGTTGTGTGTTAAGGAGTCCTCTGAGATTTGGTAATCCAGGTTTGCTAAATCTTGCCACTCCAATTCTCTCTGAGGGGCATTCAAAGGAGCTACATTGAGGGCCACAAGTGCAACTGGAGTGTCCATGGTTAATTAAACTCTGTTTTGTATGTAGGTTGATGTTACTAGACTGTGCTACCGAAAAAGAGTACTGCCTGGACGAAGAGGCAAATTTCGAAACAAAGGATGACAGGGTGAGCTTGCAGCAGTTGAAATACTGCCCTCAGTGACTTTGAGAAGGCAAATCCTTGTCTTTAACAGACCTTCCTCAATAATTAAATGTAGGTTTCGGGTCTTCTGTTCACGACTGCGCGAACGAAAATACAGGTTTCAATGAAGGTTGTGTTAAAATAGGCTCGGCTAACGAATTTCAACCATTCAAATTTCAAGTGGGAACCGGTGCAAGGAATTCACCAGTGAATTATGCGTTTTCAATGCCTAAAAATGAGGTCTCAGTTATTGCAGACAAAAACCAGGCTTAGAGAAGACTTGCAGCGATAAATACCTGGTAAATCGATGGTCCGATCACAAATGCAAGTGGGTAGGCACGCCAAAGGTCTCCAGGTCGATTTGAGCAGGTTGGTGCAATTGGTCGTAAAATGCATGCAGAGGGCGCAACAACAGTTTTTGCAAAAAGTGCAAAAAGAACACGAAAATTGACAAAATATGGCTTTTTTGGGACATTCGCGCCTTTTTCGGGTGACGTCATCAGGTGCGTCAGGGTAGGATGACATCAGCATGACGTCATCAGGTGACGTGGCAGCCTATGAGTGGTCCACGGGGGTGGTGAGGTGGCAGACAGGTGGAGCAATGGCGAACGGAGGTTGCGGACACGGCGATGACGCAGGCAGTGATGCGGCGCTGACGCAGGCAGGCGGATTGGCGGAAAACCGGAAACCATGGCGGTATCGTATCGCACCGCTGTTGATATGAAAAGGAATCTATCAGAGGGGGCTCCAATATGATTTGGGTTCGACGCGTGGACCCGGCCTGACGTCAGCCTCTGACAAATATCGGACGATATCTTTCAGATGTCGGGGCCGGTCCGATATCCATGTCAACCGTCGGATGAAAAGTGCTTGATCAGACGGTCGACGGGCCGATGACTTGCACGGATGATACGACGTCGGGCGCGAAATAAACTATTATTTTCCTTGGGATTTGCGCCCGGAAGGACCCTTCGAAATTTCAATGAATTTCATGGTTTTTCCAATATTTTTCTTTATTAAATCACGCATAGCCGAAAAAATTTAGGAGGCAGAAAACTAAGGTTTTTCGACGTATTTTTGCAGATTTAGCGCATGGCTTTAAGAACTTTGGCTAAGTGGGTTTTTGATGTAATTTCATATAAAAGCGCAAATGGGTCCCGAACTTAGGATAAGGAGGAAAAAGTGGGTTTTTCCATATATTTTGCATTTTGAGCAGGTATAAGAGTGAAAAAGGGTTTTTTCAAGGTTTCTTAGGCAAAATGGAGGTTTGACTAGGTATATGAGTTTCTGAAGGTGGAAAAGAGGTTAGGCTTGGTTCTCAAACTGACCAGATGTCAATTTGATTCCCTGGTAGTGAATCATATGGCTATAATGCCAAGGAGGGGATATTTATAGAATGCTTAGGGTTTATACACCATGGTGTTATAATAGTAGGGAAAGGGTAACATAGGGAGTTAGATAATAAAAGTTAGAGGTTAATATGGAGGGAGAAGATGAATGAGGAGTGATATTACTAAGTTTTCTTGAAAACAACTTAGTTTAGGGAGTAGATCAAAATGAAAAGAGTTTTGCACAAGAAATGTGGCTCTTAGGAATCAAGAACCAACATAAAACCTTGAATTTCTTTCATAAACACAACTGGTGAAGGGATGTTAGTAATGAATGATAAATTGGGAAAAAGGGAAGTTAAACATGCTTCATTATGTTGTTTTCCTAGTATTTATCCTCAAGATTCAGCTTGGAAGGAACACCACTTCTGCAACCCCATCTACCTACCCAACTATTTGCCTAGCATTTTTTGTTTCTTCTTGGAGGGTGCACTTGGACTTGCAAACCCTTATGTGCCTTTTCTTTTTGATTGGCTTTTTCCTTTGATTTCCTATCTAGCACCACCCTTATGTCTTCCAAGGCCCTAGATTAAGCAGTTGGGAACCTTAGCTTCTCTGCCTGACTACTGATCTGCCAAGATTAAACAGTTTGGACAGACTTCTTTCCCTATTCTACAACAGAAAATTGAAACATGGCACGATCCAGATTAGATTGTTGGACCATCCATCAAAATTTAATAAACATGAAGGCATGTACACACCTTGCCTTTCCTTGGAAATATGTGATCTTTGTATCAGCAAAGCAGAGCATATTTGGCATTTGAATTTGTCCATCATGAAATATGAAACCTATTGGTATAGGTATCCAACAAATTAGACCACCTTTCCCTGAACGGTTGAAAATTGATGAAGGAGTAGAAAAACATATTATCTTGCCTGATTACAACATGATGGATGAATTGAGAAATGTTTGTATTAAGATTCCTTTACTACAAGCCATAAAAGGAATACCAACTTTTGAAAAAACAATTAAGGAACTAAGTACACAAAGATTAGGGAGAAAAAGAAAAGATATAAAAAAACATTGAGTTAGTTAGAAAAATTGTAGATATTATGATGGGGAAGATGATAATTCAAAATTACTTAGATCTAGGAAGCCCCATTGTAAAAATTCACATCAATGGAACTGAAATACCAAACACACTGATTTATCTAGGAGTAGCCATAAACATAATGAGAAAACAAGTTATGGACACACTTAGGCTTCCTAACCTTCAATACACTCCAACTTTATTACAACTAGCAATAGGTATGTGACTAAACCTGATGGTGTATTGGAAGATGTTTGTGTATCCTTAGATTCTTGGGGATATCCTGTTGATTTCATGGTCTTAACACCCAAGAATAATTTAGGACATCCATTAATTCTAGGAAGACCTTGGTTAGCTACAACTGATTCTTTCATCGGTTGTAGATTAGGTGACATGTTTATCTCATATGGAAATTCTATGAAGAAATTTACATTATATCCTCCTGCAAGAACAACAATAGATACAAAAATTGAAGAATGGATGGAAGATGAAGAAGATATACAACCTATTTTTACTACTAAACAAGTGAAAGAGGAAGACTAGATTATAAATTTACTGGAAAATAATGAGTCTTCCTCACATTATGATCATAGTCACAATGAGTATCTCTCATCCAAACAAGTATCATTTCTTTCCATGGAAAAATTTATGAATTCCTCAATAGAAATTTTTCCAGAAAAAACCATGAATGTCAATGAAAACCTAGAAAAAGTGCAAAAGAATCAGTGGATAGAAATTTTACAGAAACATTCTTTTTCCTTTGCATGGGAATAGACTGACATGAGATGGATTGATCCTAAAACTTGCATACGTCATATCTACATTGAACAAAATGCAAGACCAATTAGATAACCTCAACGGAGAATGAACCCAAATTTAAAATAAATTGTTAAGGAGGAATTGCAGAAATTGTTAAATGTAAATTTCATCTACCCAATATTTGACAGTCAGTGGGTTTCACCCCTAGTAATCATTCCTAAGAAAAATGGAAAATGGAGAGTATACATCGATTACAGGGAACTAAATAAAGCAACATTAAAAGACCACTTTCCACTACCTTTTATAGATCAGGTCTTAGACACACTAGCAGGAAAAAAATATTTTTCCTTCTTAGACAAATTCAGTGGATATAACTAGATTTAGGTAGCCCCTAAAGATTAGGATAAAACCACATTCACTTGCCCATGGGGAACTTATGCTTACCGAGTACTTCCCTTTGGATTATGCAATGCTCCAACAACATTCCAAAGAGCAGTCCTCAGAATTTTCTCTGATCTTATTCATGATTGTGTGGAAGTGTACATGGATGATTTCACAATTTATGGAGATTCTTTCAATGAAGCACTGGAAAATTTGGAAAAAGTACTAATAATATGTAAAGAAACAAATGTCTCGTTAAGCCATTAAAAATGTTTCATGATGTTTAACAAAGGAATTGTTTTAGGTCATCATATTTCAGGAGATGGAACCAAGGTAGAGTCGTCTAAAGTTGAAGTCATTTCTAAGTTATCAGGGCCAAGTTGTGAAAAATATGTTAGAAGTTTTCTCGATTTTACTGGATACTATAGAAGATTCATAGAAAAATTCACAAAAATTGCATCCGCACTCTTTAAATTACTCACCAAGGGCTGTGAATTCAATTGAGATTCTGAATGTCAAGCTGCCTTTGAAACTTTGAAAAATATAATTTCTGAAGCACCTACATTAATAGGACCTAACTGGAAATTGTCTTTCCATATCTCAATAGATGCTTCAGAATCAACCTTAGGGGCGGTGTTAGGACAAAGAGATCTTACTCCTTATGCAATCTATTATACCAGTAAAAATATAACTCCTGCAAAGTTAAATTATACTGTAATTGAAAAGGAGTTTTTAGTTGTAGTTCATGCCATTAACAAATTCAAACATTACGTAACTGGATATGAAACTTTTGTTCACATATACCATTCCGCCATTATATACCTAATGAATAAACTAGTCACTAATGGAAGAATAACCAGATGGCTCTTACTATTACAAGAATTCAACATAACCATTCTAGATAGACCAGGAAAACAGAATACAATTGCCAACTTTTTATCTAGAGTACAAAATGAAAATAATGATCAACCCATAGAGGATAAATTTCTTGATGAATATATTTTTGTAGTATCTACTAAATCTCCTTGGTATGTAGATATTTCTAACTATTTAGCTACAGGAAAAATGCCATTTCATTTACCTCTTGCTGAAAAGAGAAGAATAGTCCACAATAACACATATTATTCATGGATAAACGAAGAATTATACAAGACAAGACCAAATCTTATCTTTATAAGATGTGTTCGAGAGGATGAATATGATAAATACTTAAAGCTTGCCATGATGAGCCATGTGGGGGGACATTTTTCTGACAAAATGATTGCTTACAAAATCTTGCTTTTAGGATATTATTGGCCTTCCATTTTCAAGGACACCAAAGAATATGTTAAAAGATGTGACAATTGTCAAAGAATGGGCAAACCCACTCTTTCAAATGTAATGCCACTGCAACCATAGGTACTCATCGAACCATTTGAGAAGTGGGCACTAGATTTTGTTGAACCAATCAACTCACCTCCGAAGCAAAAGAAGTATATTCTGGTATGTACTAATTATGTCATTAAATGGGTAGAAGATAAAGCACTTCCTTTTGCTACTGAAAATGTTATAGTTTCATTTATTTTTGAGGATATTTTTACTCATTTTAGTGTTCCAAGAGAAATTATAACAGATCAAGGAACATAGTTCACATCCAGACTAGTGCAGAAGCTTGTGGATCAATACAAAATCAAATATCGGAAGTCCACTCCATACCATCCACAAACTAATGGACAAGTTGAGTCCACAAATAAAGTGATTGAAGCTATCCTTACCAAGACTGTACATCTACACAGGAAGGATTGGGTGTAAAAGCTTCCAGAAGCTTTATGGGCCTACAGAACTACATGGAGAAATACTACAGGACATACTCCCTATGAACTTGTTTATGGGAAGAAAGTCTTGCTTCCGATAGAATTCTAGATCCATACCTATAAGGCAACAGTCCAATTAGATCTTAATTTATCAGAAGCACAAAAGAAAAGGATGACACAACTAAATGAACTTGATGAAATCAGACAAGAAGCCTTCCAGAGAACTAGCCCAGTTCAACAAAAAAGATCTAGATGGCATGTTAAGTACATTAAGGAAAGGAAATTTTATCCAAGAGATTAGGCATTACTCTTTGATTCAAAGTTCAAAAATTTTCAAGGGAAATTCCAAACCCACTAGCTTGGACCTTATGAAATTGAAAGTGTTTTTGACAATGGTGCAGTCAGAATCAGGACTATTGATGAAGAGAAAATTCCTCTATTAGTAAATGGACATCGACTCAGATTGTACCAGAAGCCATTGACAAGAGAGGAGTTTGTTAAAATATTCCATGATAATTTAGAACTAAAAATGATAAAGAAGAATTCCTCTTCTTTTCCACCTTAGAAATTTTTACTCAGTTTAATTTAAAAAAGAAAAAAAAAAGAAAAATTTATATATATATATATAATATATATATATATATATATATATATATATATATATATATATATATATATATATATATATATATATATATATATATATATATTATATATATATATTATATAATATATATTTATATATATATAGATCTACATGCATGTACGTATGTATGTATATATATAAGAAAAAAAAAAGGTATAAACATGAAAACCAATATGTTGTTGGCAGGTTTATACAAAAAATTTGAGTGAAAACCAATTTTTGTTGGCACTTCAAATTTTCCCTTCAAAAGAAAATAATAAAGTTCCTTTATTAAAAAAATTTTCTTTCACAACTGTAGAATCAACAACTTTCTGCAGCTTGGACAAGTTTCCGTAGCTTCGACAAGTTTCCATAGCTACAACAAGTTTTTGTAGCCTAATAATTTTTTAGCCTACAAGGAAACTTGGTGATTTGAATTAAAGGACAACTGACAAAGCAAAATACCTATAGGAGATCTCAGAACAACAAACAAGGTTAGAAAAGGTGGATCAAAGGTATGTGCTACTTTAATTTAGCAATAGGGATTGATATGTTCCATATATTACTAAAAAGAGATAGTACTACCGAAGATTAAAACAAAAGCATTATAAACTAAGGGTGATGGTTGCCTAACAAAATATCATAAGCCACCACTTTAAAAGTCATGTCACGTCCTCATTCCAAATCCACCGAAGTAATTACCAAATCATCATTTTAAATGCACCTAAGAGTCTGATTCATTCCTATAACCCTTATCATAATCCACCCATTCTTACACTCCTCTGAATTTTCATAACCACTCCATCCTTCTGCCATTCAGCAAAACCCTACCAACACAATCCTCCTGTCAAGGTAACTAGTCTTTGAGGCAAAGCATCCTCCAGAATGGGGATAATTGTTCGAACAGAGCCAGCAGGGAAGAAATTCCTAGAGGGATACCCTTAGACCAAAGAGTTGCTGCAAAAGAAACAATGGTTGCAGTTCATTGAAAAATTCAACGGCTTTCACAGGGAAGTGACCAAGACATTTGCATGCTCGTTTGATGGAACTAGAGCTGAAATAGGAGACATTAAGATCACCATAACAGAATCCATGATAGCAGAGGCTACGGAATTAGTAAGGAGCAGCGAAATATGGTTTAATAATAGGGGAATTAATGGAGAGGATTGAAAGGTCTTCCTCAAAAATCCCAATATGGACACCACTGTCTTCAAGAAAGGTATTCCCAGCACAACCCTTAAGAGAAAATGGAGAAATTTATTGCTTATACTTCAAAAATTTGTTACCTATGAGGGTAAGTTCAGGTATATGTATTTTTACCATGTTAGAATGATGATGCATTTTCTTGAAGATCATCAGATGAACCTTGCTTACTTTATCTTAAATAGTCTCAAGAAAATGTCTACAAATGTTCAAAAGAAAATTCAGTGTATAGAAAATGCCATGTACCATCATGGCTTGATAAAATATTAGTTGAGTTCCATCTTTGGAGTATAGGGGATAACTAGGAGAGTTTCCTGGTTAGGAACCATTTTGAACAAAGATCCCTTGAAAAAGCCAGTAGTAGTAGGACCCCCAGAGGAAGGAAGAGAACCATAGAAGGGGTAAAAGAGAAGGAACCCCAGACTCACCCATAATTATTAGAAGAAGAGTTTCCCATAGTACACATATTACAGAGAATGAAGAAGGGGAATCTTAAAAGGAAAAAAGTTAACAAAAGAGAAAAATAAATACCACAAATCAGGACCCTTCCTCAAGAAGAAAAATCAGAAACTAAAAGAAATAAGGTTGAAGGATCAAAAACCTCAGGATTGAGGAGGTTCACAAGGTTGAGCACAATCCAATAGACAATCCCCAAAGCTACAGAGTATATTGATCTCGAGGAAAAGAAGCCAATTGAGGATGAGACAATTGAGAATGAGACAATTGGGAACGAGCCAATTGAAAACCCTGAAATTCTTCCAAAAGGTCACCAGAATCATCACCAAGGGTATCACCATCTTGCAACTCACCTCTGAGAAGCCCAGTGCATAGTCCGAGTATTGAACCTATCCAATAGGAGATATATGACTATAAAGAGTCATTAGAAAGAAGGGAGACAACAACCAAGGAAACAAATCAAAGTCCTGGAGAAGGGAGTAACCAGTTGAATGAACCACAGGAGCACTCAACCACAAGTATTTTAGAGCAGGAGATTTTTGAATTAGAAACATTGAACAGGTATCTCAAGAATGAGAATCAAGCATTGAAGGCACGAAGTGAGATCCAGATTGCAAAAAGTGACAATCTCATCCTCCATTTGAGCTTGTGGTATAAAAAGAATAAAAAGTTGAAGAAGGAAAGATGAATGATGCAAAGAGAGATTACTAGCTTAAAATATAAAATTCTCATGAGAAAAACTAGGATGCCAGTAGCTTCCAAAAATAAGAAAACAGTGAAACTTGGAGGTGATGAACATAAGACACAAGTGATTGACAAGGATGAAGTGTATGAGGACATACAAAACCTCCAGTCTGGGGGAATGTAGAGTCCAAAGATTGTCTTACCATGACACCCCTTTTTGCCTATGTTTCCTTTATTTTCCTACATTGGCCACCTAAATAATGCCACATCTACCAGGTTTTGATAAAAGTAAGTAATAATGTGTCTTCTTCTTCATGTTTGATTATATTCCCTATTGTTTTGTTAAAGAATGCAATTGGCTACAAAATTGGTCCGTTTCTGCAGCTAATCTAGATTTCTATAGCTATCTCCATTATTTGCAAGGTTCAGAAGCTCCAGGTCAACGACGAAGTATACACATGGATAGGAAGTGGTCCCAGCATGGATCCCTTCCTATCCCCTTGAACCAGTTCATCAATATGAGCACAGGATATCACGGTCAAACCCTAAAGTCAACTGCAGGATCGCAGCTAGAACGAAATCTAAGTTTCATCAAAACCTTATCGATTTTCTTTCGGAATAAAAAATTGAAGGTTTAGTGTTAGAATAAAGATATCTAGGCTTAAATTACTCATGATTGTTATGCTAAAGACTTCTTATAAAAACTATGGTCACACCTGTTATTTGGTGTGCGTCGGATGATGTAATTTTGAGACAGTTTGTTAAATTCCGTTTACAAGCAATAGAATTGGTTTTGTGTGTATGCGTTGTGTTGATTGGAGATTATGGACTGAGCTGTGGAGGTCTCCTAAGAAAGTGATAGGTGTTTAACGAAATGCAATTTGTTTTCTTTTCATTCCTTTCAATACTCTATTTTTGTGTGAGAAATGCAGTACGATGAGTCCACCAGTGATTCATTGTATGCATGAGTACTTTCATCTGCTTTATACCTAGATTAACTTGCTATTTGAATTTCTTTCTACCTGGTACAACATGGTTCTTTCATTTTCTTTTTATCTAGGATAGTCGAATTGTGTTTATTCCATAAGTATAGATGCTATTTAGAATATCTTGTTTGAATCAGATTGAGTAAGTAAAAGTGTGAGAGCCTTCTTCTTAACAATTGAATTCAGACAATACTTATTTTCAGTCTAATAGAATAGATTTCTCTTAGTGAATTAGAGCTGCAACCTAAAGACTCAAGACAAAAATCCCAAAATAATCTAACACAAGTAGAATTTAGAAGCACTCTCATATCATCCATAAACTAATTCAATAGAAACTAACTCTTAAGAAATTAGATGATAACTTTAGGGATCGATACATTAATATAATCAATAACACCATCTCCATACTAATCTTAAATTAGATCCTAATAGGAACATAATGACATAAGGAATAACTTCTAGCACATATAGTGCATATGCACTTCATCAGTCTACACACCTTGGTTGACAATTTATGATTGATAATCTAAAGACATTAAATTGGCCAAACATGTTTCATACACTATAATTGCCAGTTATCTAGGAAATTATTTTAGATACAAGATGTATCCAATTTAGTCTTACATTCTCTACACTTGATAATCAAGAGTTACATTGCATCATTCAACAAACATTTCATCTAGAAAAACACGTAGCTAGAACTTATTTCCGGCTACAACACTTCTTACTACGGAAACTCAAGAATGAATTTACATTATACAACATTGTAGCACTAAATATCCTAACAAGAGATAATTACGCATGATATGAATACCATATTCCTCATTTAAGGTCATACACATACTTGGTATTTTTTTCTTGTGTCTTTGACACATCTATTCAAACTTTGTCTTGAAACTCCTTGCTTTCCTTGTCATTTGTTAGAGTCACAAATTCTAACAAAATAACTTAATTGTCATATTGAGGTCACAAATCTCAATATGATTTATTTACTTAACTGAACCCAAGACTATAAAGAGAAAATGTCATCATTACAAGGTCTTCTAGTGTTTGATTTGAACACACCAAGCAAGAAATCGACTTAGACACACTAAGCAATTTTCATACCACTAGTAACATAACCAAATATTGTCATACATGGTGAAAAATTTCCAATCCTTGAGATGCACATAAAAATAAATGGACAAGCTCCATGAAAAATCGACAAGCACATCATCCAAACTAGCACCACTACCCACTATTGCAATTATTCCATCAAGTTACACCATATCCATGATCATTCACTCAATTGATCTATCTCATTTTTTTTAGGTTATCCTTCCCAACCAGTTTTTTTGTAGCGATGTACACTATCTAATATTGTTCGAGGTGTTTCAAATGGAGATACAATTGTCCCTTATCCATCATTCATACTCAATAGATCATGGACTCATTTTCCGAACATTAAAGAAGAATTCCACATGGCATTACTTTATACTACATTGGATAGAACTAAAGGGCATATTTCCCTACACGTTTAAGATTTATTAACTTGTCTAAGATATCCCATATCATTGTCATTTTGAAATGAGTTGTGTATGCTTAGCATGGATGGGTTCACCATCTCTAAACCATCACTTGAATGATATACTTAAGAAAAGGCAACTCATTTTTCATCCTTTTCACAGATCTGTCTTCAACCATATCTGGTAAGGCAACACTATCTTATGATCTTAATCTGGGTAAGGTTCTCATTCTATAACTTGCTCATTTATTCCTTGATCAATGAGAAATAATATTTATTTTTTCAAAGGTATATTGGTCATCATGACCTCCCAGTGCACCTTCATCCTCTTCTTAACTATCTTTCAACTCAAGCCAAGTGTCTCCTTGATCTTGACTAGCCGATTAGTTTAGAGTTCAAACGTTGTTGGACATTTCCTCATTGAGATAATTATCAACATCCTCTAAATCTTCATTATTTGAAACTAATCTTAGCATTAGTTGTCTATGTTTGCAACTGTTGAGGTAGCTTGTCCATGTAGATGACCAATTCTTTTGGTAGCAATACACTCAACTTTTTTCCCTGGTCGTGCATCACGACATACAATACTAACATGACCAATATGTTGATGGTTATTACCTCCATGAAGATGCTCAAGTGGGCTCATAGACACACCACGAACCTTGGGCCAACAATTTATTTTGACCCTATATTAGTCATCAAGAGTATATCTTTATTGTATACTCAAAATTGTTGAGAACTCTACATTAATCAAATAAGGTTACAAATATAAATACACAAATATCGTTTCAAAATAGGCAAGCTATCTTGGACACATAATCACTTAGTTGAGTGAATATCACAACCACATATCAATATATGAAGCTAACTAGTTGGAGAAAATATCTCAAACCAACTAGGCCCTAACAACCACCTAAGCACTGGGAATAAACTCCTTGTGGAGACTAGAAATCCACTTGCTAATTATCAATAATATCAATAATTAAATAAGATCTCACACATGAGACAAATAGGATTTATATGTTCCAACATTAATTGATGTTAAATTAGTGATATTCAATGAGAAATCGAATTTTCATAGGCCTAGCATAAGAATTATAGAGTACATATGAAAGAAATGCAACAATGGTTTCAAAGTCATGTCATCATCCCCTATGGTGGTGTTTTGTCTGAAATTACTCATCAAAATTTCACAAATTGATGAATTCCAGCGATTGTCCCTTCCCTCTACTAATGAGTGGCATGCAATGGGTTCGTTTGGCCAAGTTGGAGGCGACCTTCGGAGGGCGAGCCATGACCTTCACTTGGCCTATTACAACTAACATGTGAGGGGGAGTAAATTCGCACATTTGTGTCATATGGTGTGAGGGTGATAACATTAAATTCACATTTATGGAGGGCAATGCATATGGATTTCTTCAACTGTCTCGACATTCCATATGTTTCATTTTTGTAGGTATGGAGGTGCTGCAAGCAATTAGGAGATTGGATGTGGCTCAGATGCTATTTGATAGTCGATTTCACTTGGGAGAAGAAATACACTTGGCATTTTCAAGGTACCTCCTCTCACCACGATTTCACGTTCCCTTTATACAAACGTTGGTTAGTAGCTTTGTATCTTAGTTTGTCTGAAACCCAGGGTGGAAAACTTACATCATGTACTCAGGGTGGCAACTTTTGTTTCTTTACAGTTCTGGGTTTGCTCTAGTCACCTGTGCCTTACTCCATTTTCTCACTCACTTACATTCATTAACAAACCATTGTGGGATTTTACCACGACAACCCTCTTGCTCCAAAACTAAGGAAATCACTACCTTGTTTCTTATTCCATGTTTCATCTCCATCGAAGCTGTAGGAATGGTTATTGGTGTGTGATATTTTAGTCATTTATTTTTCCATTGTAGCATTGTGGCAAGTAATTTTTCATGGAGTCTTCAGGTTTTAATCGACATTCATCGATGTTCTTTGTATGCTTCTTGCATAATTCCTCGTCTAGTCCCTCATTTGAGTTGGTTGTTGTTTTTCCCTTCGCAAGCCTTCAATCTGTTGAGTCATATGGACTATCTTTTAATTGCCCCATCCTAGTTGCTGGAGTCTATTATAGTGGTTCCTTTTCAGTCTGGTTTTAATCGTCATTCCAATTACATGCTCCAAGTGATAGTTTGAAGGTTACACAAGTTTAACCTCTCATCTGGTTTGTTTTATAATGATTATAGCTCCTATTTTAGTTTGGGTAAAGTCTGAAGTGGGTATCTCAATGATATTAGCATTGAATTATTATTCGCTCACTCTGACCACACCCCCCGCCAATCACTTAATACGTGGTCTTTAGGGTAGTAGTTGTCCATTTTTGGTTTGTAGTGAAGTATTGTCAGGTCAGTGGGTTGTCCAAATCTCTCCTTGTCATGATTTCTTGCATGTCTTTCTCTCACATGGCACCGTGCCAATGTATGCTCAGTCAAAGAAGCGACACACTAGGGGAATCCTCCTCCAAGCAGTGTCGCCTTTTTTATTGGGAGCCAACAACAATTTTTTTCAATTCTTTGCCTTTTTAAATTTGAAAGGAAATCCACAATCTTGAAGCAAAGTAATTTAGAGAATTCTTGTACCACTTAGATTCATAAGTCGTATATAGGGGAAATACCAATTGGTTAGCCGATCCAAGTAAATGGAGGAAGAGACAACTATACTTTCTCCACTCAATTTCAACTCACAAGGAGATGTCAAACCTTCTTCGTATGGTGTTGTGAGATAAAAAGATGGACAACTACACATTATTTGTTGGTCAGGAGGACATCAAGAGGATCCTACAAGACATTCACTATGATATGGATGAAATAGTGGTTCTTCTAAACAAAATGGAACATTACATAATTTAAGATTTTAATATTGATTCATAGGCACCTCAAAATGGGGATGTGATCATTAATTTTACTCCACTTAACATGGCTACTACACCTCCTTCTCAAGATCACTCGTTGATTATCTTGGATGGCTGAACCTATCACTGTTTCTGTCTATTCTTTGAATGTTTGGTCTCTCGTATTTATTGTGTCATTGTCAGCTACATTTTGTGTATATGTTTCATCACTGTTCTCTTTGTCAGACTCCTATTTTCAGTATGTTAAGTGTTGACTAATAGTAATCTCTAGATCTTTTTGTGTTTGTAAGTCAACCACTGTGTCATGTTGTTAAGATATGTGGTTGTTATTTTTTCATAAAGTTACCAATATTCAAACAAGGTCAACATAGTTTTCAAAGAACATCAAATATAATTCTGCTTTATTTTGACTATTAATAGAAATCAAGGGACGAATATTACACAAAAAAGATAAATTATGTCATCATGCAATTAGAAGTGATGACCCTTTATTTTATTATTTATTTATGTTTATCGTATTGTATGAATTACTTTTATTTTTATTTGTGTTATTTACAATAGTGATAATGCTTATTCTTTTATAAGGTTTATTATTATTATTATTATTATTTATTTATATATATGGATATTGTTTATTGAAGAAAGGGAGGGATGTATTTCAAAATTTAATATTGAAAAGATTATGATATTTTATGTAATTTAATTTAATTTTATAATTGATAGAAATTTAATAAAATATTCTATGTGAATAAATACATATATAGCACGTTAAGATAAATCTCTCAACTCAAAATATTTTGAATACTGAGAAATTTACATCTCGATTGATATTTTATCCTTCACAATGCTTAATAATTTGAGAGTTGATGTGGATCTACATTAGTGAT
The DNA here is from genome assembly GCA_000404065.3 of Pinus taeda. NCBI lineage: Eukaryota > Viridiplantae > Streptophyta > Pinopsida > Pinales > Pinaceae > Pinus > Pinus taeda. The sequence goes on from APFE030999155.1 coordinate 109,707, forward strand.
TATGTTTGCTCATTGAAATCTGTTAATTGGGTATGTTGATGAATGTTCACGTAGAACCCCACATTTGTAGGGATTAATGTAATTTGCCAACATATGTGTATCTCAAGCATGTTTATGTGAGGATAGGTGCATTTAGACTCTACATCATGTTAGGAATAGAATAGCAGAAAAATAAAATCAAAATAAATGTGGAAACAAAACATACAATGAAATAATTCAAAGGAGACATCAAAATAGGTGGCTCACCTAATTTGGTCACATCCATAGAGAAATGGCCAATGCTTCCTTTTATTCCATCCAACAAAATGAATTTATTACCACTTGTAACACATACATTGCAACCTTCTCTTCTCTCTATCATAATCTCCTCTCTCACAATCATAATGTTATCTAAATAACACATAGTTACAATACAATTCCCTCATGAAAAGAGGCTTTCCATCAAGGGTAAAAACCTTGATATAAAATCTACTATTAAATCTATGACCTAATGATGAATGGTCCAAATTAAATATGAAATTACAATATTTTACAAGGAAATTTTATCAAAAAGTTTCTCTTCAGGGGCACTACCCCTAAAGCCTCACTAAGGGTCCTCCAAAGAGTTCTTTCCACCTCTGGGACCCTGTGGAAACAATAACATGGGGCAACGCCCCTACACCCCCATTTGTACAATTTTTACACTATAGTAAATAGATTGTTGTCTCGTAGATCCCACCTTAGTATCTTAGATTATAGTTATAAAGAAACAAGTTTCCCATATATCTTTATGCACACAACCTTTCATATAGAAATAGAAACAAAGGAAGGCATGGAATATGCACCTAATTACCTTCGCATGTCGATCTAGAATATGGAATCAATTTAACAGCCATAAATCCTACTCCTCATCAGAGATGTTGCTCCAACAATTAGAACATGTCACCTACATAGAATCATAAAATAATAAGGACAATCCTTTGCCCCTAATAGAAGGAAAATTAATGTGCATAAAAGAATAAAATAATCCCATATATATGTATATCATGATCTCATATACAACAACATGTCAAAGGGGGGATCAATCTAGTGATCTATATAAGTGTATATCAAATCAAGTACAATCACCTTTGAAACAAAGTAATCCTCTCTAGCTCCTCAATTTTAACCTTCCCTTGATTCATAATCATAGATTGGGATCATACATACAGTAGGGAAAGGCCCCCTTGTGACCATTCTTTAGCATGACATTACAATATACAATATCTCGTCCCTTTGCACCCATGATAGGGCTTGGTTACTTAGGCTTTTCCCATAACTAGGATGATATTTGGTCACCTAGAGTTAAGATGAGTTAGAAAAATTATCTAATAATTGGCGTTAAGCCAATTCATGACACCCTCACTTGAGTTGATCATCTTAAGAAAACCAAATTCTAGAATATTGAGTCATCATCACTACATGAAAAAAGCATCATGGGTAATCTGAAAATGCCATGGTAGGATGTACACTAAGATGGAGTAATGATACCCATGTTAATAAGGAATAAAGTGAAATTAGGAATATGTATGAGAAAAATCAAGGGTTAAAAGGGATGCACTTCATTGTGCAACTAATGTGAGTTGAAATAAGGTATCTCTCAACACAATGAAATGGTAAATAGTGTTATAACAAATTCCCCCTGATGCATGAGGTTAGAAGACAAACAAACGGATGAAATGCATTACAACTAAGTAAAAAAATGCAAGGAAGGAGTCACAAATTAAGGAACTAAATTTGGAGAAACCATGAAAACCAAGTATCAATCACATATAGATTATTCCTGAGGCAAGCATACCATGCTCAATATAAATAAGAACTAAACATTATCACTAAAATTATACACTATGAATCCATGACATGAAATGCTAGCCCATGGCCACAAAGAAATACATAGTGGATCAATGCAATAAATAAGGATACCCTAACCACTAGAAAATACAATATGGATATATGGCATAACATACATAGTAGGACCATGGACGTACACATGGAAGAAGTGGTGTCCTTGAGTAGTCATCAAAGAACATAATATGGTACAAACTCCATTGTAGCTTGGGAGGGGTTTCATATAAAAGGGAGATGTCCCTAAGCCTAGGGTCTTCACCCCAACCATGATGTTATGAATCTACATTGTAACAACCATAGAAAAAAGATTCATGTAAAAATATATAAGGCCATGATCATGGGACACATATTACAAGCTGAATGGTGGGACAAACATCCTAGTGGGTGCTCATTACGATTATTAATTGGAAAAGGAAATGGCTAAGGCTTTGGAAAGGCAAGAGGCATTTTTGGGACATTTATTATGAAAATAATGGAAATTAGGAGTAAAGGAAGGTGAAAGGTCACAGGTTGCATGTGAGGAGGAACTTGAAGGAAAATAAAGACTTCACTGATAAAAAGGCTTCTGAGGATCAATGGGTAGGCTTGGTTAGTGTAAGCTTGGTCAGTTCAATTTTGGTGGAGCTCTCTCCTATTCTCTCTCTCATATTCTTGGGGACTTAGAGTTTTCTTGGAGCACTCTTGGAGAGTGTGGCATACTTGGATTTTTGGAGAAAGAAGGAAAAGGAAGAGCAGGAAAGTGCAGGAGGACATCAAGATCAACAACTACAATGGGTTTTTCTTGCAGGTACCAAGTTGCAAGAATGTTTTCCTCACTAGTTTTGGCATGCATGACATATGCATGTGGTTTATTGGTCATGATCTATCATTGGCATGGAGGATTGCCTGGATTGACATTGGATTTTCCTAACCTTGTCATTTCCTAAATAACCATGTTGTTGTGGGTTCATTTCTTTGTTTTTCTGGTTGGTTCTCATGTTTCCTTTAGCTTGGGTTGAGTTATTAGTTCTTGGAGCCTTGGTTGGACAAAAAATCTACAAGCCTTGTAAATGCTTGGGTTGAGTTATTAGTCCTGGAAGCCTTGGTTGGACAAAATCCCTGGAAGCCCTTGGTGGGTTGAGTTATTAATCCTAGAAGCCTTGGTTGGACAAACGCTTTGGAAGCCCGATGACAACTGTGGGTTGAGTTACTAGTCCTAGAAGCCTTATTTGGATAAATGTTATAGAAGCCCGATGATAGTTGTGGGTTGACTTACTAGTCCTGGAAGTCGGGTTGGAAAAAATACTTTGGAGCCCTAGAAAGCTTGAGTAGAGACCAATCTGATGATGGTTTTGTGATGTTCAACTGTGAGGTGGAATCACTATTTGATGGGTTGAGGTGGTTTGGCCTCTGGAAGCGTTGGATGGTTTTTATTGATGTGTTTTATGAGATCCCACATTCATGCTTGGAATATGGAATGAGGGTAAATGACTAAAGAGATATTTGGCTTAGCCTTTATACAATCGGGTGGAACATGGTAGTCCCATATCGGGTTGGATTTTGCATCATCAATATGAGGTTATTTATCCTTGTTATCTCATGAGTATTATATTAGTTTATATGTGGGTTCTATGGCTATTGTATCCTTGGTATTTCTGTTGTTATTATTCTAGTTATGAATATGTATTATGGAAGTGGCTATGTATGGTTCCCATCATGTTTTTACATGTATATGAATGAACAATGTATCTATGGCCTAATGGATGAAACTACAACTAAAGTGATAAGGAAACAATTTGATCCGAATTTAAACAAGAACGCAACAAATTACAGATATAACCATAAATACAGAGATGTAGCAGAAATAACACTTCCTTTGATTAATATCAAATAATGAAATATGCTTCTAAATAGTATGGAAATGAGACTAGCTCGACGATGGTGCCTTATCTCTAAGAAGAGATGTAGTGGCTACATGCCTCTGAACTGTGTTACAATGAGACTCAAGGGCCTTTTTATTATTGAACAATAAGAGAAAACCCTAAACAACCAAAACCCTAACCTGAGGAGATGTAACACCAAGAGTTTATGTGTGGTATACCTAGGGGGGATAGTATGGGGTATAGAGGGAGGTACCTAAGGGAATAATGTAATAATGGGATGGGCCATGGTAATAAATAAAGTGGTTAATCGATATCATGTAAGGGACCACAAGTAGTTAGCAATAATGTAATAAGTCCATTGTATTAGATAGATGGTATTGAGGGAACCATGGTAATGACCCATGGTATTGTATGTATGAAGCCTATACAAAGGCTAGAGACTCCCCACTGAGAGATGTCAAGGAACATTTTATGGAAAATCATATGGCTTGTGGAGTGTTCTCCTTGCTTAAGGAGTGAATGTATGGTGTTGCCCTACCTAAAGGGTTTTGATTAATAAAGAAGAATTTCTATCTATATTCAGATCTTATTATTTCTAGTGATTATTTACAGTTATTGGGTATATTTCTATTATCATATATTTTCATATCAAACCCTTAAGGTAGGGCAACACCATTCATTCACTCCTTAAGGAAGGAGAACACTCCACAAGCCATATGCTTGTCCATACAATATTTCTTGACATCTATCAATGGGGAGTCTCTAGCCTCTATATAGGCCTCATACATACAATACCATGGGTCATTACCATGGTTCCCTCAATACCATCTATCTAATACAATGGGCTTATTACATTATTGCTAACTACTTGTGGTCCCTTACATGATACGGGTTAACCACTTTATTTATTACTATGGCCCATCCCATTATTATGTTATTACCTTCCTCTATACTCCATACTACCCCCCCTAGGTATACTACATTATGGGCCCTATTGGGGTTAGTTGGGTAGCCAACTTCCTGCGGTCGTGACTTGGTCATATTATCTCCATTTGACACGCATGATACCCCGTTGGAAACATCTCTCCGAGGACTACGATGAAAAAATGTCTTCTGTTTAGTCATTTGTAGTAGATTTCCAAAAAAACATCGTTTAGGGCCTCAAAATGACTCCGAAATTTTAGGACTCGAAAAACTGCTAAAAATAGTAAACGATGCTACAATTAAGGAAATGAAAAACTTGAAGAAACAATGGTGGGATCTAAGTGGAATTGGCGAGTGGCCACAAATATCCACCTAGATCATTCCTCCCCCCTTAGGAAGCAATGGTCCCCATTACGTTGAGTTCCTCCATGAGATGAGGAAACTTCTGCTGAATTTGGTCCCTGGTGAAGGAGTTGTCTTGATTTGACAACTCGATACAATTGGATCTTCTATTGGTAAGTGTTCTTGAACTACGTGTCCATGATCTGATCAGTTTCATCTTGTTCCATGCAATATGGATTTAACTCTGTTGGTGTGAGTTGTTCTGTAATGTCGGATGTGTCTAGTAATGGTGGAAAGTATGGCTGGAGGCGATCCACATTAAACACTGGGTGCAGGCCAAGGAATGGGGGAATGATGAGCTCAAACACATTATCTCCCACAACCTTGGTGATGGTGTATGGCCAATATCGAAGCGGGCAAATCTTGTGGTGGGGCCTAGCGAGGAGCTCCTTCTGCAAATGTAGCCAAACTTTGTCGCCCACCTGGAACTTGTGTGGCACCTGATGTTGATCATACCGCTGCTTGTACTTGGCATTGGTTTTGTCCAATAGGTCATGGACCTATTGGCAAATGTGTTGAATATGCTCAATGAAGCTATTTTCCTCATTGGCTTCGGATTGGACATAAGACGAATCTCCCTGATTCGTTGCAACTAGTATGGCCACATCAATGGGACATAGTGGCTTAAATCCCAAGCCCAATTGAAAAGGGTTGTGGCTAGTCAAATTGTGGAGAGCCCAGTTGTAGCTATGTTGGACATAAGGGAGGCTCTCATCCCATGTGCATGGATGCTTTGAGTTGTACATGCGTAGAATGTGTATGATCATCTTGTTGATGACTTCCGTCTAGACATCAATTTGGGGATGGAAAGCTATGGACTTAGTGAGCTTGGTGTTCAGCATCAAACAAAGACTAGACGAAAATGTACTGAGGAACTTGCTGTCCTGATCTAAGATGATAGAATGTCGGATCCCAAAGTGTAACCACACTCATTCAAAGAAGAGTTTAGTAGTGGCTTCTACTATGATACTCTTCTTGCAGGCTGTCATAATGTCCATCTTCGAGAATCAGTTGACGACCACGTAAACACAGTCATTGCCATGCTTAGTAGAAGGAATGCTTGACATGTAATCCATGGGTATGGATTCCCAAGGTCGACTTGGGGTAGGCAGCGAAGTATAGAGACCTTGCTTCTTGATGGTTGGTTTGGCAATGGCACAAGCAGTGCAGGATCTAATGTAATTCTCGACATCCTGTTGAAGATTCAACCAATAGAAATACTTCTGTAGTACTACCACTGTTTTCTCGAACCCAAAATGCCCATCGACTCGACTATATTACGCTTCCAAAATCATCTTCACACGCTCGCTTGAAGGAACACAAAGGTGTCCCATATGGCATAACAGAGCATTCTGGAGGTGAAAACCTGGAACTTGCTAATCCCCCAAGAGCATATGGTATGTGTGGCCAAATTTTGGGTCACATTTTTAGAGAAGTGGCCAATCAGAAGTATTGTGCCTGCAAGAGTTGAGCACGGTAGTTAACGCCATGATCAGTGGTCGACTAAGGTAGTCTACAACATTATTTGTGATGCCCTTCTTGTACCTGATATTCAAATGGAACTATTGCAGGTATGTGGACCACTTCTGATGTCGATCATTCTGAAAATTCCCTTTTGTCTGTATGAATTGTAGGGGTTAGTGGTCTGTGTGGATGACCATTTCCTTCCCCAAAATGTAATGCTTCCATTGTCGGTAGGCCTGCACAATGGAATACATATCTTTATCATAAGTAGGATACTTATGGATTGTGTCGTAAAGTGTCTCACTGTGATATGCCACTTGATGTCCCTGTTGAGTAAGGACTGCCCCAATGGCATAGTCAGAGGCATTTGTCTCAATCTCAAATGGTTGTTGCAAGTCTGATAATGTGAGCACTGGTGTAGAGCAGAGGCAATGTCTCAACTATGCAAATTCCTTATGTTGAGATTCAGACCAAAAGAACTTTTCTTTCGCTCCTCCTTTGGTGACTTGACTCAAGGGCCAAGTGATATGAGAGAACCCTAACAAGAACCTGCGGTAGATATTGGCAAGACCTAGAAAGCTGCAAAGCTCTGTTAGAGTGGTTTGGGATGGCCAATCTCGAATGAAATGGATCTTGGATGGATCCACCTGCACCCCCTATTCATCAATAATGTATCCCATATACTAAACCTAGGTCATGCCAAAAGTACATTTCTCCAAATTAGCACACAGCTTGTGTTATCGCAGTGTTTGGAGAACCTGTTGGATGTGGTGGAGGTGCACTTCCCAACTCTGGCTGAAGATCAGGATGTCATCCAAGTAAATCACTACAAATGAGTTGGTGAATGGTTGTAAGATGTCATCAATGAGCCTCATGAAGGTTGTAGGAGCGTTCATCAACCCAAAAGGCATAACCAACCATTTGAAAAGGACCTCCTTGGCTTTGAAGGCAATCTTCCACACATCATAGGGTTTGATTAGTACCTTGTGATATTTGGACTTCAAGTCAATCTTGCTGAAATATTTTTGTCCCTGGATTTGGTCTAGAAGGTCATCAATCCATGGGATCAGTTATCTATTCTAGAGAGTGATCTTGTTCAGTGCCCGATAGTCAATACATAGTCTCCAAGTCCCATCCTTCTTTTGTAACAACATGATCTGGCTCTTGCAGGGTAATGAAATCGGCCAAATTTGACCTTTCTATAGCATCTCCTAAATTTTCCTCTTGATTTCATTGTTCTCCAGAATGAAGTGTCGACAAATTGGTCCATTGGGTAACAACGCACCTGGGGTCAGATCGATGGAGTGCTTGACCCGACGGTGTAGAGGAACCCCTATAAGGGAGGTGAAGATGTCCTCGTACTCCTCCATGACCTTGTCCATCTATTGTTATCGTGTGGAGGGGCCTTGTATGGAGGTCGTGGCCACAGTTTTTGTTAGGCCCCTATACTACTAGTGTAACGCCTTATTATTATTAGTACAACCCCCTTATTATATTGATGTACCCATGTAGTGCCCATATTGTTACTATTGTGCCCCATAGAAGCCCACTATTGTTATTATTGTGCCCTTACATTATTATTGTTATGTAGGCTCTGATTATATAATAACCCCTTAGACTCCTATATATAGAAAGGAGGTATTTTCATTTGTATCATCCAAGAATTGTTCATTTATGTAATGTAAAGGAGGTTGCCCCCTCGAAGAGGCTGAATTCTAAGGCGTTGATCTATCTTTTCTATCTTTTCTTGAGCTAGTTTCATAACAGTCATGTTATTGCTATATTAAAAATTTTAATTCATGTTATTACTATATAATTTGTTTGTTTGTTTTATGTTTTATGTTTTACTATATTGTCACACTATTATATTAATCATTATAATTATTTAATTCGTGTTATTACTATATTAATAATTTTAATTCTTGCTATTACTTGATTGTTTTTTTGTTTTATGTTATATGTTTTACTATATTGTAACACTATTTTGTAACACTATTCTGTAACACTATTATACTAATCATTATAATTATTCAATTCATGTTATTACTATACGGTTTGTTTGTTTTATGTTTTATGTTTTACTATTTTGTAACACTATTTTGTACCACTATTACACTAATCGTTATTATTATTTAATTCATGTTATTACTATATTGCTTGTTTGTTTTTATGTTTTACCATTTTGTGACACTATTATACTAATCATTATCATTATTTAATTCACATTATTACTATATTAATAATTTTAATTCATGTTATTACTATATAGTTTGTTTGTTTGTTTTATGTTTTACTGTTTTGTAACACTATTACACTAATCCTTATGATGTGACTAGCCCAACACTTAATACACTCTTCGTAAAGAGAATGATTTATAATTTTATTTGGTTGATTTAATCATATGGAATGGCAACACGTGAATGAAATGCAATAAAGATATTTTAGATTTCGGTTGGTGTGCATTTAATGAGGTGTTAATGAAAAGGTACTCACCTTGATTTTTGTGTCCCCCCCTCAGTTCTTTGTTTTTTCCCTTGTTCGGTGGTCTTCTCGGTCTTTTATTGTTTCCCCGTCGAGGGTTTCCTCTGCAATGCTTTCCTAGGTTCAGTGGGTAGCTATGCAGCAAGTCCTGGTTATGTTTCTGGTTGCTCAAAGCTATGACTATATTGGTCCTTTTTTCTTGGTTCATAGCTGGTTGTGACTCGTCTTGTAGTTGCCAGGGTAAGATCTCTGTTGTCTTTGGTTTCTTTCTGTCGTGGGCTCTCAGGCCGTCGTATGTTAACTCATGCACTAATGTTTCTCGTCTGGTTTGGCAACTCAACGTATATTTACTAATCATTATCATTATTTAATTCATATTATTACTATATTAATAATTTTAATTCATGTTACTACTATATTATTTTCTTGTTTTATGTTTTATGTTTTACTATTAT
>APFE030999191.1:0-19766 GCA_000404065.3 Pinus taeda
CTGAATGCTCTGTATTTCCTGGTGCATTCAAAATAGAAACTAATTTGGTTAGCTGAATGCTCTGTATTTCCTGGTGCATTCAAAATAGAAACTAATTTGGTTAGCTGAATGCTCTGTATTTCCTGGTGCCTTCAATTTATGCCCATGCTTGCAATTCAATTCACCAAGAAGGTCATGTGGATTTTTGAAGGAAGGTTCTTACTCTTAGCTAAGGAAACTCAAGTTTCCTTGCAATGTTTGCGAGTTTTCCTTGCAAGATTTGCGAAACTCAAGTTTCCTTTCAAGATCTGCGATGGGGATAATCTAAATCACCCATGTATATGGCCTGGTGGAAATCCCAACTGCAGCATGCTATTTTAACAAATCTTTTACCTACACGAAAACAACAAAGGGTTATTCTAAGAAGGTTTCTTATGAATGCTATCCTTATAAAAAGTTTTTTTTTTTTTTTTTTGGGGGTTAATATGGATGTTAGCCTAATGCTTGAGCTAGTTCCAATTATAAAAGGGTTTTTTATGAATGTTACCCAATGTTTTAGCTAGCTAGTCACAATTATAATATTGTGTAAGGTCTAATTCAATATTGTTTAACCAAATCGTAATTTGCCATTTGCCAAATGTAGAGCAAAGAACTATTGAACATCAGTGGCGGTAACATTGATCTTTTGTATACGATTTCATTGTATTGAACCTTCTTGTATTTCATTAAGTGTTGATTCTTCATATACTATTTAATTACTTTTTACCTTGACCATGCAAGGCTTGGGCTTCCCAACTCTAAGTGTAGAACTTTTTTTGAAGTATGGTTGATAAAAAAGCCTTCACCTATGTTATATATTTGTTTTGTTGGAGAGTCTCCACCTAAGTGTTAAGAATTTTGTGATGATGGGAATTGTGTTTTTTTTGTTCTTCAAAGTAACTTGCTTTCTCTACCTAGGTAAAGTGGTTAAGTGAATGACCAATTAGCTTATTCACACCTAAATGTAGGCTTGAGATTTAAATGATCATTCCATTTATCAAATGATTCAAGGTTTTCATTTAATAAAATTGGTGTGAGGTGATCATAAGTGGTGGTTAAGTGAATGACCAATTAGCTTATTCACACCTAAATGTAGACTTAATATTTAAATGAGCATTCCATTTATCAATGATTCAAGCTTTTCATTTAATAAAATTGGTGCTAGGGCGATCATATCTTATGAGTACCTTTACCCTTCCTCTATTTCACACAATCATTTCACCAAGACTTGTCATGGGCATCCCTTGTAATTATTGATCCTATGAATTCAATATCTAGTTTGCTCTAACTCTTTCATTATTAGGTGCCTCATTTTTAAAGATGGGCTATTTGGTATGTCTTTAAATGTTATCAAGAGTTATTTTCATCTTGATGGCATCCTCAAATCTAATCAAAATCTTCACTTGATCATGGAGTATGATTAGTTTGCTTTCACCCATTGGTTGTAAACCGTTCTAATTCTTGACTTGTTAGATTCTTTGTGTCTTTTGATGAAGCTACCTTAAAAAACCATGATTTGAGTTTGAATGATCTAAGGAAGATATGCATCATCATTTATTATTTTCTTCTTCAATTAAGAAAGATAGAGGTTGCCATGCAGATTTGTTTCACCAATAGATCGCGAGCAATACCTATCCATCATCTTAACAAATGATGTCCATGAAGAGGGAAATTTGGTGCATACTTCAAAAAATTTACTCATTGACATCTCCATGAAACTTAGCATAGTTGAAAACATATTGATTGGTAAAAGCTATCTTAATGAACTTGAAATTTGTATTTCCTTTATCAAAGGTTTTCATAAAGTGTTGGTGATATGACAAAATGCCATGCATCGATTTTTTGGATTGTTATTTTTAAGTGCGAAATTAGAACTTATGATATATTAAGCTTGTTTGATAGAAAATACAACCAATTTATTTGAAGGCCGCTTTTATGAAGGCAAAAATAGAAAAATTGCTTCATGCAAAAATATATTAAGTTCCCTTGATAAAGTGGGTCTAGTTCCTATTGATAAGAAATAAGGTACCATATGCATTTACACTGATTTTAGGGACCTAAATAAAGCTCATATAAATAATATTATCCTACCCCATTTATTGATTAAATCATTGATGAATGCACCTATTGTACCTTGGGAGACAATCTCTGGCTGAAAGGAGAAATGATGGTGGAAAGTTTTAGATAATAGGTTGCCTTACACAATATCTTTTATCTTCAACTTTAGAGGAAATATGATTAGCATGCAATGGAATTTGGAAAAGAGGAGCGCATCATTAAGGGTTTTAAACTTTAGTTCACAGAAACTCAAATTCATAGCACTGTAAAATCAAAGTCCAACAACTTCATTACTCTTATTAAGAAGAAGAATAAACACAAGATGAAACAGAAAAACTTATCATACCCAAAAATTTTGGAATCACTATGAAAACTTTATTTATCAACACATGAAAAGTGAAAGTACAATCTTGCATTTGTCTTTGAGGTCCAAAATTCCGGAACCCTTTAAATGCCTTAGAAAGTCCTTTCTATACAAAATTTCAAGAAGGATAGTTATCAAATTGTCAACCCTCCAAACTACTTTAGGACCAACTATCCTCCTATTCGAATATTACATTTAGAAAATAAAATGACATCGAAATAAAACATTTGTGCTAAACATTATAAAACTTTGTCGCTAAAAAATCTTTGTCACTCGGTGATTTGTGACTTAGGAATAGAAGAAGGTCCTGATTCTACATTGGCTGCTTGGGGTGACATCCATTCTTTGCACCTTCTCCAAATATTTGAGTTTTCATTTGAATTGTTCATGAACTTGACATGAGCCATCTTGAATTCAATGATTTTGTTTTATGTTGGCTTCTCAACAAATAGTGTCCTCGTCATCCACAGAAGTTGAAAGTCTTTGTGTAAATAATTAACGAGAGTAGCCCCTTAAGTATTGTTGTCTTGTTGTCTTTTCATGAGTAGAACCAGTTTTTCTTTTGGCTTCTACATCCAGTGTCTCATAAGTCTCCCAAGGTAGCAAGTTTCCTCACTGATTCCAGCATGATGGTAAACTTGCCCTTTTTTTTTTAATCAAAAGCAACATTAAATTTCATTACAAAATCTTTAACTTCTTTGAGTTTTTCTCAGCCATTTTTCTATATAAATTATTCGCTGTTGTTTTATTGATTTCCAACCGTCTTCTCTGAACAAAGGAACTAGCATAAAGCTTTGATCAATGTTCTTTGGGTTGGTTGTGTAACTCAAAAAAATTCCCTGAGCGCCTTGCCATACTTCCTAGTTTACGGTAAAGAAGCTATCTTGCCTTCGAAACTGTAACTTACAACTTTGATACTCTCTCAAGAGTCAAAAGGTAAACTTTTCCTCATGGTTCAAAGTAGGATATATATATGCTACTTAAACTTGAGGAAGAAAGGTGCAAGGCTAAATAGTGATTTGTTGTATAGTAGAACCATGTAAAGCATTGGTTTGATAATAAGGCTGCAGGGGCAAAGATATTTGATATGGGTGACCTAGTCTTGAAGTGGGATAAACCCCATGAAGAAAAGGGGAAACACACCAAGTTCCATCCTTTGTGGATTTGACGATTTGTTGTTGATAAAAATATCGACCACAATTGTCTCAAGATGATTATTTTCGATAGCATCTACAATATGCACTACCAGTACAATGATTTTGTTTATGTCCATTGTTCATTTATTATGTAAGTTGTGTCTTCTCGTGTCTTTTTGGTTGGTCAATGTACATAAATAAGAACGTTGTGTAAAGTGCATGACTCAAAAGGCTTTGAAGTGTAATGAGAGAGAAGTGTGACAACCACAACGCTTGGCTTTCTATTGTTTTCCTTCTTTGTTTGGGAAATTGCCATAGGTTGAGATAAGTCCAGATGGAAAATATGATTTGTCCAATAGGAGAACCTTGAGGGAACTTGTTAGATCCATGCCTATACTGGTATCTAAACTTCTCAACTTAATGTAAATCTACTTGTATGTTAACGCCTGTCCAATCTAGCAGAGAAGGGATAAGGGGAAAATTTTAAGCGAGGAAACAAATATCAGAGGTATTAAAAATATTTCTTTGAAGGGGAAACCTTTTATTCTCTCAATAAGTCAGGATCCTTTTTTTTCCAGTGACAAATAATGTGTGCCAATGCACAGTTCTATTAAAATAAATAAATAAAAGGTGAAAGAAGTGAAAGGCTTCCTGCATAGGGAGGTGAAGCAAGCGACTTCGTCAGGGTACTGTCTAGGCTCGCTCGTAGCAAAGCAATGTTTTTGCTCTTGAAGTAACTCCTCCAGGGTACTGTCTAGGCCTGTTGGTAGTGGAGCAACACCAGAGATGAAAACTCATACTTTGAATATCATAAACTTGTCGCGCACGTTATCCTTTCCTGTATTGAAACAATTGTGATAGGGTGTATCTTTTGTGTGTATTTCAACCAAGTTGAGAAAAGTGAGAGCCTACGTGTAAAACTGGGTTGAAAAGGGGAAATAGAGGCAATAAATACTTCTTGAAGTTTGACCCTTAATCAAAAGCTATTCCTGGACAAAGAAGTTGAAGTTTTCCTAGTGTGTCCTCAAGTGTTGTCATTGCTACAACACCCTCCAAAATTGCGATACATTTGAATTTTGGAGCATACTATCACTATCGAATCTAGAGTCAAGTTTATCACCAATTGTCATTTCATGTTATTCGATGTGTTTCAAGTGTCTCTAAATGGTCTCAAGTGTCGTTGCATTTATCAAAACATCTATTAGTGCATTCCATGGTCATAACATCTTTGTTGTCGTGAAATGACACTTTCGGGTCACAGTGGCACACACTACACTTGTTACATGTGGGGAATATGTATAAAGTGGCATTTTTAAGTATATTCATCATTAATGTTCAAGTTTGTCTAAGTTTTCTTGATGAGTTGATATGTGTCAAATGTGGTTCCATGTTCAAACTCATCCTGTTCGTCCCTTGCCTCATATTGTAGACTTAGACAAATCTTTGGTTTCAAAGCAAACTCATTAAGGCCAATAGCACATGAAGCCTTGAAAGGAATATTTTATTGTTCAGAAGTGTGCCATGCGCTCTCTAAGGGCACAAGACACACTCCTTAACCCTCTTCCCCCTTCCTTACCTCGAATTGCGCCCTCCTAGAGACCAAGTTCCTTGAACACACTCATTTGACTCGAACAAGTGAACCCTCCTTGAGTACATAGGCTCACCCTAAAGGCCTTAAGCTTCGCCCTTCTGCCTTCCCTAATGTGCTATGTACCCTCTTGGACCCTTTGAGTGCATGAGCGCACTTTGAATGCACAAAGCATCAACCTTCAACCTTCAAGAGTGTGCCCTGCACCCTCCTGGGCCTCTTGAGCGCATGAACGCACCCCGAAGGCATGAAGCCTTCACCATTCAACATTTAAGAGTGTTCATTGTGCCCTCTGTCTCTCCGTTGAGTGCACAACACACTTGGGAATCCCAAAGCCTTCCCCTTCATCCTTCGGACTTGCACCATGCTCCCTACCTTTACTACCTCCCTCTCTTGAGCGTATGAACGCATGTTGAAGCCCAAAATACTTCCCTCTTCAATCCTTCAGCCTTTCAAAGTGCACCCATGCACCCTGAAGCCCCTCTTGGGCGTGCCCGAAAGGCATGAACATAAAATATCCCTGAAACATGGTAGAATGGAACATTTTTAAACTGATGGCTACTCGCCATGAGTAATTTGCAAATATAGGTATTACAAAAACATCGTGGCAAGAACACATGAAGAATATCAAGCAAGGAGAACAAACAAAAGAAGTTCAGAAAGAACGAAGAACACACTTGAATCTTGATGATCAAAGCACCTTGAAGATTCCAATTGATTAGAACCCCTTTGGAGGGTAGAGGACATCAATGATTGAAGCTGCATGAAGAATGAAGATATAGTTGGAAGCCATGTCATGACTGGAGAAAGTCCATGTCATCAGTCACTATTAATCCCAGTCATCAAAGATAGTGACATGTCAAGTTTATCACACTATGATGTGGAATTCATGGTGTATTGTTGCGCTAATTGTAAAAGACAAATAAGTGGAATATCAAGAGTCATGGAACTCCAAAAGACATGTAATATCAAAAGTCGTGTAATTCCAAAAGTTATTTGGAATTCCAAAGGTCACTAGAAGTTAGAAAGTCAAGAGTCATGAGGATTTGAAAGGTCATTCCTCAAGTTATAAATAGATCATCATTTCTCATCTAAAGGGATTTTAACCTTGGTTTCTCCCACAAGGCATTAGAGAGATAAAGTTAGTACTTTTGGGGAGTAAGCAGTGGTTCTAACGCTCCACTATTGGAGCTAGTCGTGTTCATTGTATTTATGTATTCTGAGACTTTTTCTTAATATTTAAGCCTTCCAGGACAACACGTTTTCACACATGGATTGTGAATGTTTTTAAGAATATTCTTTGAATGTTTATGGTTCATGATTGCTTCATTAGTACTGGAGTAATTGAACTATTTCGGTGACTTCAGTGCTTCTTGTTGGAAATGAGTAATTGAACTATTTCGGTGACTTCAATGCTTCTTGTTGGAAATGTGTTGTTATGTTTATAATGATCATCACATCCTTGTGAACTATTTTGCTTGATGTTAAATGAAACTTTTTATTTTATTTGTGTCTCCATTAGGGTAGGGCTATTGCTTCTCTCTTAGAGGCTCACTTCATTTTCCCCTTCGTTGTAAGATAACCATGATATGTCTACAATCGAACATCCACAAGGCACACTAGCTTGTTCATTCAAAATGACATTTTCACTTCTCTCTCATGCTGGTAGATAAAGCCAACACATATATTTAAGTAAATGACAATCAGGTTGTATTCCGAATGGGACTCCTACACCAAATAGTGTAAGGTATAGTTGGGACCTTATATTGGGGAGACCCCCTGTATGTTGGCAGTTTCCAGCGCCGTCAACATGTTCTAATGAGTGGAAAGAGGGTGTTGTATAAGGTGTCAGGAAGCGGGACCACATAACCAAAATAAGGGTTTCCCATGTAGTGCCATCCCTAAAGCTTAGTAGCCAATAAATGAGATCTCATGAGACTGGGATACAAGGTTAACAATCAAATTGGGCAGAGGAGACAAGAGTGCAAACCTAGCCCACTCTTTCCGCCGAAACCCCACTATTCCATGCCTAAAGGTGTCCATGATAAGTAAACAAAAATACCCAACTACACAATGAAAATCCATACCTTCCAGGTTGGGAGGTCCAACTTCAAACATACGATCATAACATATGGGTGAGGGACGATACGGTTGGCTCAAGTGGTAGAGAAAATGTTACATTTAGCTATTCGGTGGCTACAAGGCGCTGTTGGCTACCGGTTGAGGAGCATCTAGGAGAAAAAAAGTGTTAGGTATTCTCTCATGGAAGTGGATTTATGTTTATAACCTTTTTTTTTATATCTTTGATTCATTAGATGAAACTATAAATTCTATTGGGATTGTCCATGTGCACTAGGTATCCTCTTATAGAGGTAGATGTCTATTTGCAACGTTTTATTTGGCAAGCATCATATGTTTCACTAAATGACCATGAATTCAATGAGAATTGTCTATGTACATGAGCAATTTTGTACGATGCAATAGAAGGTTTGTTGTGGTGAAGGAAACTTTGAAAAAGTGTGATGTGTAATGTGTTATGGAAAAAAAACTCTTAGTGTGATATTCTATTTTGTGATAAAAAAACATTTTCAGTGCTTTGTCATGGTGAAAGAAACTTTAAATAAGTTAGATGTATCACACAAATATAATCTTTTATGCAATGTGATATGTCACGATAAAAATAGACATGAGTGCAATTTGAGAGTGGAATAAAACACACATTGCAATGATGTAATGAAGGAAAGTTTACCATTGAAAGGTGCAAAACAATGAAGGAAAATCCCCATGTCATATCAATGGAGGCCTTACACAACCATAGATTTAATCAAGACTATCCATGTGCACTAAGGTTTTGGTGCAATGCAATAAAAAGGTTGTCACAGTGAATGAAAATTTGAAGAAATGTGATATATTACACAAACATAAACTTTTATGCAAGACAATGAGATGTGTTGTGATAAAAATAACTTTTAGTCTGATACTAGATGTCATGACAAAAACATCTTCCATGCAATAAACAATTTCATGTACGGAGATATTTTTTTGTGGTTTGTCACAGTGAAGAAATTTTTAAAAAATATTATGTTAATAGGAACGTCTAAAGTTTGTGACAAAAATTTTAAGAAAATGGTTAAGAAATTTGATGTTTTGCACAAATAAGAACATGCAAAGGTCATGACAAGGAACTTTTCGGTAAAATTTTTAAGAAAACCCTTGAGAAATCCGATGTTTTGCACAATAGAAACATTTAAACGTTCTCACTGTCACGGTCCCAAAACAGCCTCAGCCTAAGCCCGAGGTTAGAGCCATCGAAATCTCTGGTTAATTGAAATAAAATTGAGTGGACATTGCGGCAGGGGCTGTGCTGGGTTCTACCATTTATTCAGTCACTGTCCAGTCTTAAGCGTGTGTGGGGCCTGGTTTCTGGAATGATAGTAGCCGCATAGGATATTGCAGTGTTGATGTAAAGTTTTGATCCCTTGTATTGCATTTTCTTAAGATTGAAGTAATTAAATTTATTTAGTCTTTTGGCCTCCTGTGTTGCATTGTGTGTTTTCTTAAATGAAGATTGGGCTGTCTTCTGTTCCCTCAATTTTTTGTTTTACCTTGTGCATTCAATCTATGTGAATACTTGCAATTCCATCCACCAATAGGTCACGCGATTTTTGTAGGAAAGTTCGAATTTTACAAATGAAGTTAAGGGAAGTAACTCGAGTTTTCTTAACCAGATTTGCAATGGAGATCATCTTAACCACCCCTGTGCTCACATGTATATGGCCTAGTGGATATCCTCACCTCCTCACGGTAAAGTGATAACGAGATTGACATCTCCTCACTTAGTTTATTATGAACCCAACTCCTCTCTCAACATCGAAATGACCATTTCATTTTTATCAATAATTCAAGGGCTCCATTTAATAATATTGGGGCTAGGGTGTTCATCTCTTATGAGTATTTTTACTTTTTATTAATCTATTTCATAAGATTGAAATATTCTCCATTGCTTATATGATATCATTACTTATTTTTTATTTAACTCAGCTTAATCATTGTCTTGTCTTATCCATTGCCTTATCTTATTGGGATCCTCAAATCCTTTGCTTGATAAAAATTTCTGAGTTAGGTAATTTTTCTGTATTAATCATAAAAAATAATGTTAGGTAACAGTTTGAACCAATCAATGTGGTTTATTATCAAAATGCTCCCATCACTTTCAAGTATGATCGGTTTACTTCACCCATGGTTTGTCAACCCTTTAGTTCTTATAACTTCATAGATTATTTAATGCCTTGAAAACCATGATTGAGTTTGATTAATCTTGTGAAGATAAGCACCATCACTTATAATTTCTTCTTGAACTAAGAAAGATAGAGTTTGGCACACAAAGATCTGTTTCACATCTTTCGTGATACCAATCCATCATTCTATAACACATGATGTGCTTGAAGAGGGAAATTTGGTGAATATTTCAAAAACATTACCCATTGACATCTCCATGAAACTTAGCATAGTTGAAAACATATCAATTGGTAAAAACTATTCTCCAAATCAACTTGAACCTTATATTTCTCTTTTCAAGGAGTTTTACAATGTGTTAAGTGACACAATGAAATGCCATGCATTGATCCTTGGATTGTTGAGCATGAAATCAAAACTTGTGATAGCTTAAGCTTGTTTAATAGAAATACAACCAGTTAATTCGAATTTCAATAGAAATACAACCAATTACTCTGAAGAAGGTGGCGACTATCGAGGGAAAACTAGAAAAATTGTTTTATGTGGGTTACCTTGATGAAGTGGGTTTTCAACCTAGTTCTTATTGATAATAAATAAGATAAGATATGCATCTATACCCAAATAAAGCTTGTCCAAATGATAATTATCCTATCCCACTTATAATAAAAGTTTCTCTTTGATGGATGACTTTTCTGGCTATAATAAGATATTGATAAAATGAGAAGACTATTGGTTTTCAATAGTTTTAAGGTACATTTTCTTATTGTAAAATTTTGTTGCTCTTAGAAATATTGGAGCCACTTTACAACAAAGCATGTCATGTGCTTTCTACAACTTCAAAGACATTGTTGAAGCATATTTGGATTACTTAGCTACTTAGTCCAAGAGCATAGTTAAACATCCAACTCACTTACATATCATTTTCACTTTATGTACTATAACATTCATTTGAATCCACATAAGCTTATCTTTCCTCCAATATTGGGGAGTATGGGATCATGGATTCTATGAGAAAAATATATAATTTTATTGATATAACAAAACTATATAGTCAAATGCCCATGACAATTATAAATGCTTTGAATCCTTTTACATGTCATTTCCAATCCCTATTAATATTTCCACCTCTTTTTGTTTCTTAGAACATGAACATTCAAGCATGAAATGAACTATAGTTCTTCTACTTGATGACATTGACAATGCCATTTTGGACCTATAAAATCCCTCTTTTGCAGAAATTTAATGTGGGACCCTTGTTGTATAAGCTCAACCACATAAATATATTATTTTCAGTTGGGAATTTTAATTTCCATATTATTTTCCACCACCAAATTCATTTATCTCTTCTTTTGTTAGTGCATTATGGCTTATTGTGGGAATATATGCATCAATACATTTTAATGACTAGCTTAGTGGGTTCTCTTTCTTCTTAAAACATTGTTGTTTATTAGAAGATCTATGCATCTTTTCCATTCCTCCACATTGTCTACCCCTAAACTATTTTCTTCCCATGTTAAATATTGTTGATGCCAAGTAGTAGGCCTTGCCTAGATTGTAACTTGTCTAAAATTAAAACATTCTTTTTTCTCAACTCTTAAATCATTTGAGAGAAAAGCTTATGGATGCCTTTGCTTTTTACCCAAGGGTTAAAACCAAATTGCACTTTATCCAATTTTTCCAATTTGTCAAATCAACTAATTGCCAGCCAAATGGAAAGCATAGATAGCATATTTCCATATTATTGAGTCATAATTTTGTTATTTGAGGGGACTTTTGATATATCTTCCGCTATATTAGGGATGATATACTTAACTCTTACTACATTAACCGACAAACATGTTCCTTGAACTAGTCACCACACAGTTTTTTGAACAATAGTCTTTGGAAAGAGAGGTATTTTTAGGCCTTATCTTCTAATGGATTTTGGTAATGCCATTTTTTTTTTCCACAAGGTTACCACTAGTCATCTATTGTTTTGGCCTCTACACTAAATAAACTAGTAGAAATGTTTCTTAATGGTTTCCAAAACAAGGTTTGGTACCCAAGCAAGTGATATCTAACATACTAGAATTGCTTCCAAAACTACTTTTACCAAAACCAAATGACTTCATTTAGATAACCATCAATGCACCTCATTTAGTTTCTTCTTCAGTTTAGCTATCAATCATGACCAGTCACAATTTTTATATTTATTTGGCTTCAAAAAAAAACCCAAAGGTTTCATACAATATTCTAGTTTAATCATCTTATATCGAAATAACTTAGTAATATAGTTTTCCCCTACTCAGATACACCCATAAGGCCATCATATATCTTTTGATTTTAATGACCATTCAAGTTGCTTTACAAAATAAGTCCATAGTACTCTTGAATTTCTCAAAGACCCTTTTGGTGTCTTCACACAAATTAGTATATTGTCTACAAATAGTAATATGTGATATTGCATAATACTCTAATAGCATCTCTTTTATAAGTCTATATTTCCTTCATCTTCTTTAAGTAGCTTACTTAGACCTTCAACTATTAAAAGAAAGATAAAGAGGGATAGGGCACATCCTTTTCTGAGGCCTCTTCTTGATATAAAGAAAAGCATTATTTCCCCAATTTAATAATACAACAAAGAATACTAAGGAAATGCAAATCATCATTCAAACAACAAATTGATGAAAAAATCATAAATGATTTAGAATTGATCTAATGCAAAACCAATTTATTCTATCATAATATTTGGACAAGTCCACTTTCATCACCGTCGATTTTGGTTTCTAAACTTCATTGAATGTATCCATTCTTGGGCTACCCCAACTGCTTCTTCCCTCTGAGAACCCAAAATGTCCTCTAGAGATTTGAGTTCAGAGAACACTTTTCATTCTCATAGTAATCACTGTTGAGATAATTTTGTATATGTACTTGCATAAGGAGGTCGGTCTAAATCTCTCAAAGGTTGTATGATTATCTTCTTTAAGAAGTAATGCTAATGATGTTGTATTGAAAGCTCCCAATATTGTTCCTCGAGTTCTTGTTGTCTCCATCACTCTTGGTAAATCTTCCTCCATAAAATAATAACAACCCAAGAAAAATTACATGGGTAAACCACGAGACACATGACTCTTTCCCTTTTAAAATTTCTATAGAGTGTGTTAAAATTGGCAACTAGGGCCAAATTCCACTTTGGAAAGCTCATTTAATGGAGATGATGATTGCATTGAATTTCTTTTTTGGAGAGGACTAAAATCGACTTACAGATCATCAAATTTGGACAAGAAGAAATGTGTTTTTGAATTTATGCCCACACATATGCAAATTGTTCAGGTTGGCCACATCATCATGTAGGCTCATGAAGCCTAAGAGACATGTCACTTCACTCTCAAGGACTCGTATAAATACAAGTGACCTATCACTTCATTTGGCATCATCATCACTCACACATTCTTCTCTCTCCTCCTCTCATTGGTTTGTACAACTATTGGGCGAATCTTGTCACTCACACATGTGGCAAGGAGGACAAATTTTAGGGACGAGAATTTCAAAAAAAAATTTAGTTTGACTAGTGTTGACTTTGACTTTCTGGGCATCTTTTGACTTCAATTTTCAGGGTGAATTTCTATCTTAGCAGACTGCATTTTTGGGCACAACAACCAAGGAAAAATGAGTACTTTGACTTGCATTGACTGCAGGCTTGTTTGTCTGCAGGGTTGAATTTAGGTTGACCAAGTTTGACCACATATTTTATGACTATTTTGGGCTGACTTTGACTAACAAGGAAGGTTGAGTTTGACTAAGGTTGACCGAGCTCAAGGAGGCAAGTTTGATTGCTATGTTGACCATCTTTTTATTTTGGTTAGGGCTAAATTTGCCTGCAGATTTGACAAGGTTGTTTTGACTTTGATTTAGCAAGTCAATTTTGACTTTTTATACTCTTTTTCTATTAAACATTTGATATAATAATAAGAGGAATTTATTAAATGGTTTTCCCCACATTGGGGTTTTTCCTTGGCATCTGTGAAACCTTGTGTCCTCTCGTTTCTTGCATTTTATTTTATGTTTTATCTACAATTACTATCAATGTGACTTATGGTTAATGTGATTGCTATTGGAAACATTTGGAAATTTTCATTGAGATGCTTAAAGTACATTGAAGTAATTGTGCTAAGCATAGAACATACCATTGTTAACTATAATTAATAGCTTGATACATCTCTTTTTTCTCAACCTCCTTTACTAGGGTTTAATTTGTTGATTTGGGGTAGCATCGGATGTGCTCTAGGCCTCAAATTTTGTAGGGAGGCTTAGACACATGTATTCCAAAGAACCCAGAAATCATTTTGGGAATTCCACACAGAAACGATTTTATTAAAATAATTAATATTTTTAATGTAATTCCTAAGTCTAAACTTAGGAAAATTAAAATATTAATGGGTATTAATCTAATTATGGGTGAAACTTCTAGAAAAAGAAGGAGATCAATTCAAAACGATTTAAGCATTTGATTAAGAGTTAATCTAGGCCTAGTTTTCCAACAAGAAGATATAAGAAGGGGCTTGAGATTCATTTGGAAAACACACCGAGAGAGATCAAGAGATCAAAATTTTGAAGTGGGACGTTCTTAGGAGGGAATTCGATTGAGGAGATTTTTTGCAGTTGAGAGGCATGGATAATTAGGTTGGAGGATCTTCTTTAGAACCCGAATACTCAGCTAAGAGGTAGAGAAGCACTAACGGAGGCACGTAGACCTAGAAAGGACTGACATTGGGCCAGGAGGGCCCACGTAGTGCTTGACACAGAGGCAGAAGGGCCACCGCAGATGCAGAGCTGCCTTCCAGTAGAAGTCAGAAATTTTCTAGGGAGTTGTTCGATCAGTCAGGAGGGTTGATGTTAGAGCTCCAGGAGGAAAGGAGACCCAGCGCAGAGCTGACACAAAGCTTCAGAGAGCTACATGTAGTTACTACGAAGGGGCAACGCAGTTGTAGCCGAGGATAGTTAGTTCAATTGTCAGATTAGAGGGATTTGTCGGGTGAAGTGAGGTAATCTCACTAAGTTTTTTGCCAGTGTCTTTTTCTCTATAATTGGATTTCCAGAAGGGCATCTAGAGTTGTATTTAGAACTACTGCTTAATAATAATAAACACTCAGAGCTGTTGCACTAATTTTTCCCGCATTGGGTTTTTCCAGGGACTTCTGTTAAAAAATAACGATGTCTATTGTGTTGTATTTTCTTTCTTGATCAGTATCTTGTTTCCGCTTATAATTTAATTAAGTGAAGACTGCAATAGTATTTACTTCGATATTTATTGTAGAAGAGAGTAAATAACTTGTATGGATTAACAAGTAGGATAAGGAACATCAATTTGTTGCAGTAGAGGTTCCCCTTGTGGAATTTTTACATGGTATTAGAGTTGCAGGTGAAGCAAGAAGAGCAGAGTCGGTAGATCTAGCACTGAATAGAAGAAGGGAGTTCGAAAATTCTACAGGAGGCAACAATTCAAAACCGCAGAAGGTTGACGCAGTTCCAAGCCGGGAGTGCAGATTTTCGAGGCAGTCTCTCTCCGAGTGAGTGAATGGAGAGAAGGACTTCCGGTTCAAATTTTTGCAGGGGTAGAGGGAGCAATGTTGAAGCCTTAGCATGAGAGAGCTGGTGGGATGTAGATTTTCAGCAGGGTGTTTGCTGGGTTGAAAAACGTCAAAAGAAGGAAGAGAAGCACTTTGAGGGAACTTTTCCTTAGTAGAAATCTTGTTAAGAAGTTTGTTTTTTCATTGGCTGAGAAACAACAGTGAGAAGCAAAGGGGATTTTCGACATTTTTGGCAGATATGGCAACCAGTGGCTTGAGGGATCAGGACAAGTTGGACGGAGCATCCAGCTACATCATCTAGAAGGCTAGAATGTCTTTCCTTCTAGATGAGAATGCCCTCAAGACGTACGTCGATAGCGTGGTGGCTGAACCTGTGGATGCAGATCCGCCGAAGAAGTACAAGGCTGAGATGGCGAAGACCAAGAGGATGATGTTGGATGGAGTCCAGGATCACATGGTGTGTCACGTTGCTAGTAGAGGGACTGTTAAGGAGATGTGGGATGCCTTGGCTACGTTATATCAGAGATCTTCCGAGTAGTGGAAGATGTACTTGGAACAGAAGTTGAGATCTGATCAGATGTAGAAGGGAGAGCGTGTGGATCCATTCCTGATGTAGCTAAAGGAAACCAATGATGAGTTGTGTGTTGTGGGACATACGCCTCAGGATTCAAAGTTTAGCCTGACCTCAATTTTGTCTCAAATGAGTGGAAAGTCTTTGCCCAGAGTATCTTGGACTGAGAAGAGACCTGGTCAAGGTCAAACTTGACGGAAGTAGTAGCAACAGTAGGTTGAAGGCCGAGGAGGAGGATAATGCAACCCTTGCATCAAAGGGACAACAGGAGCAATGAAGATGTACGAATGACGTCTCGAAGGTGAAGTGTTTCAGATGTGGTGAGATGGGAAACTATGCATCTCAGTGTCTTCTCAAGAAGAATGACAAGGATGAGAAACATGATCCAAAGGTTGTGCCCACGAAGATCGAAGAGGAGGATTTCACCATGTCAGCCGAGATACCTCTAGGAGGGAGGTGGCTTGATTTAGAACCGTAGTTTGATAGAGCTACAGATGGACAAGATCCTTGATGAGTCCACCTCTTGGATCAATACCTTGCTATGGGAGTACAAATTAGGAGTAGTAGGATGGACTAGTTTCAGATGGTGTTGAGGACTGTTGGGGAGATAGTTGCAATGGCTAGGACCGCTAGATTTTGAGCAGCACAAAGCAGAGTTGGCATTAGTGTATATGGCACATAACAAAGGTTAGCAGCAGCGCAGTAGATTTAGAGGGTCAACACAGAGGCTAGCAGCAGTCAGTTCCAACATTCACGTGATATCATACTGAACACAGTTAGTTCAATAATTTTGGATATTTTTCAGTTGCTTCTCTCAGCAACTGAGTTTTAGTATGGATGTAGTGTTAGCAGTGGTAGTGCTAGCAACATAGCAGATGCAACATTTTAGAGGGAGCTGTAGTACAGATGTAGCAATGGCAGTGGCAGTGGCAGTGTCAAAGGCACCAATACAGTTGCAGCAACAATGCAGTAATTGGTGGAAAACATGTCAGACATCAGCGGTGCCAATGACGATGCTTCAGAGTCAAAGCAGTATGCAACAACAATATATTGCTAGAGCACATTCCTCGCTAAGAGGGAGTATTGATTTGGGGTAACATCGAATGTTCTCTAGGCCTCAATTTTGAAGGGAGGCTTGTGCACATGTATTCCAAAGAACCTAGAAAGCATTTTGGGAAATTCCACCTAGAAACGATTTTATTAAATTAATTAATATTTTTAATGGAGTTCCTAAGTCTAAACTTAAGAAAATTAAAATATTAATGCGTATTAATCTAATTGTGGGTGAAAATTCTAGAAATAGATGGAGATAAAGTCAAAACGATTTGAGCCTTTGATTAGGAGTTAATCTAGGTCATTGGTTGTCCAACAAGAAGACATAAAGAGCTTGAGGGTCATTTGGAAAACACACTAAGAGAGATCAAGAGTTTGAATTTCTGAAGTGAGAAGTTCTCAAGAGGGAATTCAATTGAGGATATTTCTTGCAGTTGAAGGGCAGGGATAGTTGGGTTGGAGGATCTTCTCCGGAACCCCGAATACTCAACAAAGAGGCAGAGAAGCACCAGTGGAGGTAGTGCAGACCAAAAAAGGACCGACTATGGGCCAGAAGGGTCCACGCAGTGCTTGGCACAGAGGCAGAAGGGCCAACGCAGAGGCGAAGCTACCTTCTAGTAGAAGTCCAAAATTTGCGAGGGAGCTAAAGGACCAACTGGGAGGACTGATTTCAAAGATCCAGGAGGCAAAGAGACCCAGAACAGAGCTGACACAGAGCCTCAAAGAGCTCGACATAGGTCCACATAGTTATTGCAAAGGGGCAACACAGTTGTAGCCGGGGATAGTCAATTCAACTGCCAGGTCAGAGGGATTTGTCAGGTGAAGTGAGGTAATCTCACTAAGTTTTCTGCCAGTGTTTTTTTCTTTATAATTGGATTGTCGAAAGGGCATCTAGAGTTGTATTTAGGACTATTGATTAATAATAATAAACCCTCAGAGTTGCTGCACCAGTTTTACAGCATTGGGTTTTTCCGGGGACTTTTGTCCTAAAATAACAGTGTCTATTGTGTTGTATTTTCTTTCTTTCTCATTATCTTGTTTCTGCTTACAATTTAATTAAGTGAAGACTGTAGTAGTATTTACTTTGATATTTACTATAGAACACATTAGATAACTTGTATGGATTAACAAGTAGAAGAATTAATATCAGTTTGCTGCAATAGGGGTTCCTCTTGTGGAACCTCTTTTACTAGGGTTTAATTATCTTTCCCATGGATGAAGCTAAAGTATTTTAGCCTAATCACTTCTTCTATGATAGAACGTGTGCTTCGAGGGAGGAAAGGTGATTTACTCCTTTGAAAATAATGTCTTGAAATTTGTAGCCTAGGTGAAAACTTATAAAATGATTTTCATTCTCATTCGTAGCTTATAACTGGCATAATGCTTTTCTCTTGAGTCTTCATTCATTTTATTTTTCTAAAAGAATGTGCCATTTTTTATCTTCTAGTACCTTTCTTTTGATTTTATATTCTTCATTTATAAAACCAAAGTCTTCCCTATTGTAGTGCACCTCCAAGGATTTTAAGCTACTTCTTCTAGAACCCTTTTTTTTTTTTAAATCCCTTACTTGATTAGAAGCTACATTTTTTTGCCTCTTTTAAGTTTTATTGAAAATTAACTAGGGAAGATTGTTTTAAATTTCCATTAAAAAATGTTGGAAACATAATCCTTGAGGTTATGTGAACTTGGCTTATTCTCTTGAGAGGAAGGTGAAAAGCCTTAAGCAAATGCCAACAATCATGAGAAGTCTACGAGACCCCTTGGAAGATGAAATACCAAGGGTCCTAAAATTGTGTATTAATATGCATATCTTGTAAATAACATGCAACACGAGATTTATATAAATTCATCTATTATTTTTGTGTGTTCAACAGTGGTATTAGAGTAGGGATCTCCCTACTTGATTGTGTTAGAGCAGCTTGTGAGACACAATTGTGTGGCCTTCCTCGATCATGCGTTTTGTGGTCATCTCCTTGTTCAACATGGACTATAGATGAAAAAAATGTGAATGAACTTAGGATTGTTTTTTGCCTATCAAAGTAAGCATAAATTTTCTGTAGTCTCTAAAGGTATTGTTGCTACTGCATGCTCTAATGATTTGCTAGACTTTGTGGTATTATTTTTTTACTGCGTCGAGAGGCACTCTATAATCCAATATGAGGTAGATGTTGTCATATAATTCTACATTTAAAAATAATAAAATAATACTTATAATAATAAATTTAAAAATATTAATAATAAAAAAACAATTTGGCCATAAATTAAATTTTCAATTTACAATAGTTTTACGTCAATTTTATATATTAGAAATTAAAAGTATTAAAGTTAAAAGAAATAAAATAAAAATATCTTTTTAATATGAAGGGAGATATGCAATTCCTTCACTTACTTAATGTTGGAGTTAATAGATGAGATGTAAATATAATATTATTGATATTATATGATGTGCCAATTCCATTCTATGTTCATTTTACATCTAATATTTTAAAAAAATAATAATAATTAAAAATGGTAGCAATACAATAAAATATTTCAATTTCATATTAAATAACCATAATTTTTTTTATCAATTTTAATAAGAAAATAAAATTAATTTAAAGTTTAATTGTTTATTTATTCATTCTTAATATAAAGTTTGATATAAAAATATTAATA
The DNA here is from genome assembly GCA_000404065.3 of Pinus taeda. NCBI lineage: Eukaryota > Viridiplantae > Streptophyta > Pinopsida > Pinales > Pinaceae > Pinus > Pinus taeda. The sequence goes on from APFE030999191.1 coordinate 19,250, forward strand.
ACAAAAAATGATTTGCATATAGATCATCATCAAATATTTCAATTTCATGTGGAGTAAAGACTTTTAACATAATTATATATATATATATTATATATATATATATTATAGAGAGAGAGGAGAGGAGAGAGAGGAGAGAGAGAGAGAGAGAGAGAGAGAGAGAGAGAGTTATTTTATTTCATTAATAGGTTCTTTCTAATTCAAGGCATGATGAAGATTTGTATTTCCTTCAATGTTTAATATGAAGTTCACATGTAACATTTTGTTATGCTCTTACCCTACAAGACGATACCAGAATACCAAATATGTGAAGAAATATATCCAGAACATAGAATAGTGAGTAACAGAAGCAAGTATTTTATTATTCAGAAAGCAATGTTCACTTGCCTCTTTGAGGGGACAACCTCCAATAGAGCAGAGCTCGATGACAAAATAAGACACGATGCTCCTCGCAGGGAGTCTCTATCATTTATATATGACTCATACATGCAATACCATGGATCAATACCATGGTTCTTAT
>APFE030999191.1:25606-42444 GCA_000404065.3 Pinus taeda
ATGACTCATACATGCAATACCATGGATCAATACCATGGTTCTTATTAATACCATCTATCTAATACCATGGCCCATTTGAAACTAACTGTGGTCCCTTCATTAAATGTGGGTTAACCACTTATAATTATTAATATGGGCTTTATTGACTCTTTACTTAATTATAACTATGACTCGATCCTATTACATAAATAAGGGGGTTAGGGTGGGACCTTAACACATTTAAAAAAAAATATTAATTACGCACACACACAAATATTATATCCTATGAATATATGTTTTCTACTTCCTAAAATGAGGGGGCATGTATTAAAAATTTAATATAAAGAATGTGAATAATAAATAAAATATTTCAATATCAACTATGTATATATTATATAAAATGACATTTTTTTTATTTAAAACATTTTACATTTATTTTGCTAAAACTATCATAGATCCACCTTAACTCCAGATCTACCAAGACTCGAGAGTAATCAAATCTCCAAAGCTGCAAACATTTCTTCAATTTTTGTACTAAAAAAAGTTTTCACCTTAAGAGATTTGATCTCCCTTGATGCTTGATAGATCTGGAATTAAGATAGATCTATATTGGTATTATTCAAGTTAGTCTTAGCATACATCAAGTTAGTATTATTATCGTAGTAAATGAATGAACATTCCCTAAATAGCCTCGTAACTCCTTTGTAGGGAGCACCTTCCTTTCTATCATAAGTTTGCACAAAGTCTACTCAATAGTGTGTTAACAAGTCTAAAATATATCTCGGAGAATAAGGAAACACTCTCTTCCCTTGAAAGAAGTGAAAGGCTTTTTGCATAGGGAGGTGAGGCAAGTGAATTCGTTAGGGTACTGTCCAGGCTCGCTTGCAGCAAAGTAATGTTTTTGCTCCTGAAGTGACTCCTCCAGGGTACTGGCCAGGCTTGCTGGAAATGGAGAAACACTAGAGATGAAAAATCATAATTTGAATATCATAAACTCATTGCACACATTACCCTTTCCTGTATTGAAACAATTATGATATGGTGTATATTTTGTGTGTATTTCAACCAAGTTGAGGAAAGTGAGAGGCTACATGTAAAACTTGGTCGAAAAGGGGAAATAGAGGCAATGAATACTTCCTGAAGGTTTGACCCTTAATTAAAAGCTATTCCCGGACAGAGACGTTGAAGTATGCCTAGTGTGTTCCCAAGTGTTGTCGTTGCTACAACACCCTCCAAAATTTCATTACATTTGAATTTTGGAGCCTACTATCACTATCGAATCTAGAGTTGCGTTGATCACCAATTGTCATTTCATGTTATTCGATGTGTTTCAAGCGTCGTTGCATTGATCAAAACATATTTTAGTGCATTTCGTGGTCATAACATCTTTGTTGTTGCGAAATGACACTTTTGGGTCACAATTGCACACACTACACTTGTTGCATATGGGGAATATGTATAAAGTGACATTTTTATACATATTCATCATTAATATTCAAGTTTGTCTAAGTTTTCTTGATGAGTTGATATGTGCTGGACGTGTTTTTATGTCCAAACTCATCATGTTTGCCCCTCGCTTCATATTCTAGACTTAGACAAATCTTTGGTTCCAAAGCAAACTCATTAAGGCCAATAGCACATTGAGCCTTGATAGGAATATTTTTATTGTTCGAAAGTGTGCCATGCGCCCTCTAAGGGCGCACGACACACTCATTAACCCTCTTCCCCCTTCCTTACTCCAAACTGTGTCCTCCTAGAGACCAAGTCTTCCTTGAACACACTCATTTGAATTGAAGAAGCGCACCCTCCTTGAGTGCATATGCCCACCCTAAAGGCCTTAAACTTCGCCATTTCGCCTTCCCTAATGTACCATGTGCCATCTTGGACCCTTTGAGAGCATGAGCGCACTCTGAATGCACAAAGAATCAACCTTCAACCTCCAGGAGTGTGCCTTGCACTGTCCTGGGCCTCTTGAGTGCATGAGCGCACTTCGAAGGCCTAAAGCCCTCACCCTTCAAAATTCAGGAGTGTTCATTGTGCCCTCCATCTCTTTGTTGAGTGCACAACGCACTTGGGAATCCCGAAGCCTTCCCCTTCATCCTTCGGACTTGAGCCATGCTCCCTGCATTTACCACCTCCCTCTCATGATCGTATGAGTGCATGCTGAAGGGTCGAATCCTTCCCTTTTCAATCCTTCAGCCTTTCAAAGTGCGCCCATGCACCCTGAAGCCCCTTTTGTCCCTCTTGAGCGTGCCCGAAAGGCATGAACATAAAATATGCATGAAAAATGGTAGAATGGGAGATTTTTAGACTGATGGTTACTCGTCATGAGTGATTTTCAAATACAGGTATTACAAAAACATCGTGGCAAGCACACATGAGGAATATAGGGCAAGGAGAACAAACAAAAGAAGCTCGGAAAGAACGAAGAACACACTTGAATCTTGATGATCAAATCACCCTGAAGACTCCATTTGGTCAGAACCCCTTTGGAGGGTAGAGGACATCAACGGTTGAAGTTGCATGAAGAATGAAGATATAGTTGGAAGCCATGTCATGACTGGAGAAAGTCCATGTTATCAGTCATTATTAGTCCGAGTCATCAAAGATAGTGACATGTCAAGTTTCATCACACTATGATGTGGAAGTCATGGTATATTTTTGTGCTCATTGTAAAAGACAAATAAGTGGAATACTAAGAGTCATGGAACTCCAAAAGATGTGTAATATCAAAAGTCATATGTAATTCCAAAAGTCATTTGGAATTCCAAAGGTCGCTAGAAGTTAGAAAGTCAAGAGTCATGAAGATTTGAAAGGTCATTCCTTAAGTTATAAATAGATCCCCTTTTCTCATGTAAAGGGATTTTAATATTGGTTTCTCCCACAAGGCATTAGAGAGATAGAGTTAGTACTTTTGGGGAGTAAGCAGTGGTCTAACGCTCCACTATTGGAGTTAGTCGTGTTCATTGTATTCATGTATCTTGGAACTTTTTCTTAATATTGAAGCCTTTCAGGCCAACATGTTTTCACACATGGATTGTGAATGCTTCTAAGACTATTATTTGAATGTTTATGGTTCATGTTTGCTTTCATTAGTACTGGAGTAATTGAACTATTTTGGTGACTTCAGTGCTTCTTGTTGGAAATGTGTTGTTATGTTTATAATGATCATCACATCCTTGTGAACTATTTTTCTTGATGTTAGATGAAACTTTCTCTTTTACTTGTGTCTCCATTAGGGTAGGACTATTGATTCTCTCTTAGAGGCTCACTTCATTTTCCCCTCCACAGTAAGATAACCATGATATGTCTGCAATCGAACATCCACAAGGCACACTAGCTTACTCATTCAAATGGAAATTTTCATTTCTCTCTCATGCTAGTAGCTAAAGCGAAGGCATATATTTAAGTAAATGACGATCGAGTTGTATTCCAGATGGGACTCCTACACCAAACGATGTAAGTTCTAGTTGGGACCTTATATCGGGGAGATCCCCTGTATATTGGCAGTTTCCAGTGTTGTCAACATGGTCTAATGAGCAGAGAGAGGGTGTTGTATAAGGTGTCGGGAAGTGGGCCCACACAACCAAAATCGGGGGTTCCCATGTAGTGTCATCCCTAAAGCTTAGTAGCCAATAAAAGATATCTAGCAAGACTAGGATACAAGGTTAACAATCAAATTGGGCAGAGGAGACAACAATACAAACCTAGTCCACTCTTTCTGCCGAACCCCCACTAATCCATGCCTAAAGGTGTCCATGATAAGTAAACAAAAATACCCAGCTACACAATTAAAATCCATACCTTTTAGGTTGGGAGGTCCACCTTCAAACATACAATCATAACATATGGGTGAGGGACCATATGGTTGGCTCAGGTTGCGAAGAAAATGACACATCGAGCTATTTGGTGGTTGGAAGGGGATGTCGGTTGCTGGTTGAGGACCATCTAGGAGAAAAATGTGTTAGGTATCCTCTTATGGAAGTGGATTTATGTTTATAACTTTTTTTTATATCTTTGATTCATTAGATGAAACTATAGATTGTATTGGGATTGTCCATGTGCACTAGGTATCCTCTTATAGAGGTAGAGGTCTATTTGCAACCTTTTATTTGGCATGCATCATATGTTTGCCGACTGCCAGTTGAGGACCATCTAGGGGAAAAAAAGTGTTAGGTATTCTCTTATGGAAGTGAATTTATGTTTATAACTTTTTTTATATCTTTGATTCATTAGATGAAACTATAGATTCTATTGGGATTGTCCATGTGCACTAGGTATCCTCTTATAGAGGTAGATGTCTATTTGCAACCTTTTATTTGGCATGCATCATATGTTTCACTAAATGACTATAGATTCAATGAGAATTGTCCATGTACATGAGCAATTTGGTATGATGCAATAGAAGGTTTGTTGTGGTGAAGGAAACTTTGAAGAAGTGTGATGTGTAATGTGTTATGGGAAAAAAAAACTCTTAGTGTGATATTCTATTGTGTGATAAAAGACATTTTTAGTGCTTTGTCATGGTGAAAGAAACTTTAAACAAGTTAGATGTATCACACAAATATAATCTTTTATGCAATGTGATATGTCGCGATGAAAATAGACATGAGTGCAATTAGAGAGTGGTACAACACACGCATTGCAATATTCCAATGAAGGAAAGTTTACCTTTAAAAGGTGCAAAATAATGAAGGAAAATCCCCATGTCATATGAATGGAAGCCTTATACAATCATAGATTTAATCAAGACTATACATATGCACTAAGGCTTTGGTGCAATGCAATAAAAGGGTTGTCATAGTGAACAAAAATTTGAAGAAATGTGATATATCACACACACATAAACTTTTATGCAAGGTGATGGGATGTTTTGTGATAAAAATGACTTTTAGTGTGATACCAGATGCCATGACAAAAGCACCTTCCATGCAATAAACAATTTCATGTACAAAGGAATTTTTTGTGCTTTGTCACAGTGAAGAAAACTTTTAAGAAATAATATGTTAATACGAACATCTAAAGTTCATGACAAACAAAAACTTGTAAATGAAAATTTTAAGAAAATTGTTCAGAAATTTGATGTTTCTCACAAATAGGAACATGTAAAGGTCATGACAAACAAAAACTTCTCAGTGAAAATTTTAAGAAAACCGTTAAAAACCTGATGTTTTGCACAATAGAAACATTTAAAAATTTTGACAAATAAAAATTTATAAGTAAAATTTTTATCTTTTTCTAAAACAAACTTCCTTCATTACATCACTACAAAATTTACACCTATAAAATACATCACAATACAACAAAAGTTACATCTATATGATATAACACACAACTAAAAAAATTACATCTTAAAGTAACAAAATTTCCATACATAACAACAAAATTTGCAACCATAAAATACAATACGTCATTACCAACCTTCGCAACAAAATTAAAATTTGCATATACATAAATAACATATAACATAACATATTGTAAACTTTCCATTGCAACAAAGTTTACATCCATATATCATATAACAACAAAGTTTATATCTCATTATAAACACAATTTTTTTTATATGCTGAAATAATGAAATATTCCAACAATATATGTGCCCATATAATCACAATATTCTTATTTAAACTACCATATTTAAAAATAAAATAAAATAAAATATTATTTGAGAGCAGTTTCTAGTTTTGAATAATTCCGAAATTAAGCACAATGAACATTTATTTTCCCCAAACACAATGAACATTTATCACACCCAACAAAATTTCATGGCTCCATTCCTTTCTGAACAAAAAGTATTTCTTGCATTTGAGTCTTTGCATTTTAAGGTTTGGACTGGTCAAATCATGATTTCCACCCAAATTTATGAGCGCAAACAGGTTTGTAACCATGGACAGAAGCCCCTGGAACACTCCGGAATCCTGATCCCCACCAATTATAAAGAGGGCAAACAGGTTCGTAACTGTGCGAAGGAAGCCCCTAGAACAATCTAGTGGAAGACGATTACAACATTTGAGAAACATTCTATCCATCTTCCCCTGCTCTTATAAATTGTCACCTATCCCTCCCCTGATGGCAACAACAAAGTCTTGAAAGGTCTAGCATTCGCAGTTACAGAATCGATTTCGATATTCATCGCAAACATGTCTGTCATTCCTAGTTTTTTCGGCAATCGATCCAGCGTATTCGATCCATTTTCTCTGGATTTATGGGACCCTTTTGAAGCAGGGAAGTCTCCACTTTTGAGGGATGTTGGCCACTTCTCAAGAGATGATGCAACAGCCATAGCCAACACTCAGTTCGACTGGAAGGAAACTAGCGACGCGCACATCTTCAAGGCTGATCTTCCAGGTAATTATCCTCTCTGTAGCTAGCAATTTAGAGGGGTTTTGTCATTCTCGTCATTAATGGCCGATTGGTTGCTGTTTAGAGCCCGGGATTTAGGTTTTTTTAATTCATGGCAGGTCTGAAGAAAGAGGAGGTAAAGATAGAGGTGGAAGACGGCCGAGTTCTACAGATAAGTGGCGAACGCAAGAAGGAAGAAGAGCAAAAGAACGATAAGTGGCACCGAATTGAGCGCTCTCACGGCAAATTTCTTCGGCGTTTCCGGCTACCCGAAAATGCGAAGGTGGAGGAGGTGAAGGCTACAATGGACAGCGGAGTGCTCACTGTCACGGTCCCAAAACAGCCTCAGCCTAAGCCTGAGGTTAGGGCCATCGAAATCTCTGGTTAATGAAAAGAAAATTGAGTGGACATTGCGGCAGGGGCTGTGTTGGGTTCTACCATTTATTAAGTCATTGTCCAGTCTTAAGTGTGTGTGGGGGCTTGGTTTCTGGAATGATAGTAGCCGCATAGGATATTGCAGTGTTGATGTAAAGTTTTGATCCCCTGTAATTGCATTTTCTTAACATTGAAGCAATTGAATTTATTTAGTCTTTTGGCCTCCTGTGTTGCGTTGTGTGTTTTCTTAAATGAAGATTGGGCTGTTTTCTATTTCCTCAATGTTTTGTTTTACCTTGTGCATTCAATCTATGTGAATACTTGCAATTCCATCCACTAATACTTACTTATATGATAAAATTGTCTATTGTGTAACTACTCTTTCATTGTATTTAGTCTTTTGGCCTCCTGTGTTGCGTTGTGTGTTTTCTTAAATGAAGATTGGGCTGTTTTCTATTTCCTCAATGTTTTGTTTTACCTTGTGCATTCAATCTATGTGAATACTTGCAATTCCATCCACTAATACTTACTTATATGATAAAATTGTCTATTGTGTAACTACTCTTTCATTGTCTTGCCCATTGCTGGATTAAGAGTAATGTTAGGTAACAATTTGAACAAATCAATGTGGTTTATTATCAAAATGTTCACATCACTCTCCAGTATGATTAGTTTAGTTTACTTCACCCATAGTTGTCAACCTTCCGAGTTCTTATGACTTCAAAGATTATTTTATGCCTTGAAAATCATGATTGAGTTTGACTAATCTTGTGAAGGTAAACATTATCACTTGTAATTTCTTCTTGCACTAAGAAAGATAGAGGTTGACACACAAAGATTTGTTTCACATTTTTGTGATACCAATTCATCATCCTAACACATGATGTGCTTGAAGAGGGAAATTTGGTGAACATTTCAAGAACATTACCTATTAACATCTCTATGAAACTGAAACTTAGCATAGGTGAAAACATATTGATTGGTAAAAACTATTCTCCTAATCAACTAATGTCATGCATTGATCTTTGGATTGTTGAGCATGAAATCAAAACTTGGTTTCCTTGTGATACCTTAGGCTTGTTTAATAGAAATACAACCAATTAATCTGAAAAAGGTGGCTACTATAAAGGAAAACTAGAAAAATTGTTTTATGTGAAAATCTACTTGGTCCCCTTGATGAAGTGGATTTTCAACCTAGTTCTTATTGATAATAAATAAGATAACATATGCATCTATACCCAAATAAAGCTTGTTGAAACGATAATTATGCTATCCCATTTATAATAAAATTCTCTTTGCATCTATACCCAAATAAAGCTTGTTGAAACGATAATTATGCTATCCCATTTATAATAAAATTCTCTTTGATGGATGGATTTTCTACCTATAATAAGATATTGATAAAATGAGAAGACTATTGGTTTTCATTTGTTTTAAGGTACATTTTCTTACCGTAAAATTTTGTTGATCTTAAAAATATTGGAGCCACTTTACAACATAGCATGTCATGTGTTTTCCACAACTTCAAAGACATTGTTGAAGCATATTTGGATGACTTAGCTACTTGGTCCAAGAGCATGGTTGAACATCCAATTCATTTACATATCATTTTCACTTTATGGTACTATAACATTCATTTGAATCCACATAAGTGTATATTTCCTCCAATATTGAGGAGTAAGGGATCAAGGATGATATGAGAAAAATATATAATTTTATTAATATAACAAAACCATATAGTCAAATGCCCATGACAATCATAAATGCTTTGAATCTTTTCACGTGTCATTCTCAATCCCTATTAATATTTCCACCTCTTTCTATACCTTCTTAGAACATGAACATTTAGGCATGAAATGAACTATAGTTTCTTTTACTTGATGACATTGACAAGGCCATTTTGTACCTATAAAATCCCTCTTTTGCAGAAATTTAATGTGAGGCCTTGGTTGTATAAGCTCAACCAAATAAATGTATTATTTTCAGTTGGGAATTTTAATTTCCATATTATTTTCCACCACCAAAGCATTATGGCTTAGTGTGGGAATATATGCACCAATACATTTTAATGACTAGCTTAGTCGGTTCTCTTTCTTCTTAATCCTTACATTGTTGTTTATTAGAAGACATATGCATCTTTTCCATCATTCCACATTGTCTATCCCCAAACTATTTTCTTCCCATGTTAAATACTGTTGATGCCAAGTACTAGACCTTGCCTAGCTTGCAACTTGTCTAAAATTAAAACTTTTTTTTTTCTCAACTCTTAAATAATTTGAGAGAAAAGCTTATGGATGCCTTTGCTTCTTACCCAAGGGTTAAGACCAAATTGCACTTTATCCAATTTATTCAATTTGTCAAATCAACTAATTGCCAGCCAAATGGAAAGCATAGATAGCATATTTCCATATATTGAGTCATAATTTTGTTGTTTGATGGGACTTTTTTTATCAATCTTCCACTATATTAGGGATGATATACTTAACTCTACATGCATTAACCCACAAACATGTTCCTTGAACTAGTCACAACACATTTTTTTGAACAATAGTCTTTGGAAAGAGAGATTATTTTTAGGCCCTATCTTCCAATGGATTTTGTTAATGCCATTTTTTTCCATGAGGTTACCACTATTCATCTATTGTTTTGGTATCTACACTAAATAAACTAGTAGAAATATTTCCTAATGGTTTCCAAAACATGGTTTGGTACCCAAGCAAGCGATATCTAGCAAACTAGAGCTTCTTCCAAAACTACTTTAACCAAAACCAAATGACTTCATTTAGATAACCATCAATGCACCTCATTTAGTTTCTTCTTCATTTTAGCTATCAATCATGACCAATCACAATTTTTATATTCATTTGGCTTCAAAAAGAAACCTAAAGGTTTTAGACAATATTCTAGCTTAATCATCTTATATAGAAATAACTTAGTAATATAGTTTTCCCCTACTCAGATACACCCATAAGGCCTATATATATATATATATATTAATGACCATTCAAGTTGCTTTACAAAATAAATCCATAGTACTCTTGGATTTCTCAAAGACCCTTTTGGTGTCTTCACAAAAATTAGTATATTGTCTACAAATAGCAATATGTGATATTGCATAATACTCTATTAGCACTCCTTCTATAAGTCTATTATTTCCTTTATCTTCTTTAAGTAGCTTACTTAGACCTTCAACTATTAAAAGAAAGCTAAAGGGGGATAGGGCACATCCTTGTCTGAGGCCTCTTCTTGATATAAAGAAAAGGGTTGTTGGCCCACTTAATAATACAACAAAGAATACTAAGGAAATGCAAATCATTATTCAAACAACAAATTGATAGAAAAATCATAAATGATTTAAAATTAATCTAATGTAAAACCACTTTATTCTATCATAATATTTGGACAAGTCCACTTTCATCACCGCCAATTTTGGTTTCTAAACTGCATTGAATGTCTCTATTCTTGGGCTACCCTAATTGCTTCTTCCCTTCGAGAACCCAAATTGTCCTCTAGAGATTTGATTTTAGAGAACACTTTTCATTCTCATAGTGAATCACTGTTGAGATAATTTTGTATATGTACTTGTATAAGGAGGTAGGTCTAAATCTCTCAAAGGTTGTATGATTATCTTCTTTAAGAATTAATGCTAATGATGTTGTATTGAAATCTCCCAATATTGTTCCTCGAGTTCTTGTTGTCTCCACCACTCTTCATAAATCTTCCTCCATAAAATAATAACAACCTAAGAAAAATTACATGGGTGAACCACTAGGGACATGACTCTTTCTCTTTTAAAATTTGTATAGAGTTTGTGTTAAAATTGACAACTAGGGCTAAATTCCACTTTGGAAAGCTCATTTAATGGAGATGATGATTGCATTAAATTCTTTTTTTGGAGAGGACCAAAATCGACGTAAAGATTATCAAATTTGGATAAGAAGAAATGTGTTATGCCCACACATGCAAATTGTTCATAATGGCCACATTATCATGTAGGCTCATGAAGCCCAAGAGACATGTCACTTCACTCTCAACGACTTGTATAAATACAAGTGACCTATCACTTCATTTGGCATCTTCATCACTCACACATTCTTTTATCTCTTTCTCTCATTGGTTCGTACAACTATTGGGCAAATCTTTTCACTCACACATGTGGCAAGGAGGACGAATTTTAGGATGAAAATTTCAGAATTTTCTGTAGTTTGACCATGGTTTGACTAGTGTTGACTTTGACTTTTTGGGCATCTTTTGACTTCAATTTTCAGGGTGAAATTCTATCTTTGCAGGCTGCATTTTTGGGTACAGGAACCAAGGAGAAAGGAGCATTTTGACCTGCATTGATTGTAGCCTTGTTTGTCCACAGGGTTGACTTCAGGTTGACCAAGTTCAAACACAGATTTTATGACTATTTTGGGCTGACTTTGACCAACAAGGAAGTTCGATTTTGACTAAGGTTGATTGAGCTTAAGGAGGCAAGTTTGATTGCTACATTGACTATCTTTTACTTTCTAGTTAGGGTTGAATTTGACTGTAATTCGCTGCAAATTTGACAGGGTTTTTTGACTTTGATTTAGCAAGTCAATTTTGACTTTTTGTACTCTATCTTTTTGTTGAACATTTAATATAATAATAAGAAGAATTATTAAAGGGTTTTCTCGACATTAGGGTTTTTCCTTGGCATCTGCGAAATCTGGTGTCCTCTTGTCTTCTGCATTTTATTTTATGTTTTATCTACAATTATTGTTGATGTTACTTATGGTTAATGTGATTGCTATTGGAAACTAATTTGGAATTTTCATTGGGATGCTTAAAATGCATCGAAGTAATTGTGCTAAGCATAGAACATACCATTGTTAACTATAATTAACAGTTTGATACATCTCTTTTTTCTCAACATCCTTTACCAGGGTTTAATTTGTTGATTTGGGGTAGCATTGGATGTGCTCTATGTCTCAAATTTTGCATGGAGGCTTGGACACATGTATTCCAAAGAACCTAGAAAGCGTTTTGGGAAATTCCTCCTAGAAACGATTTTATTAAAATAATTAATATTTACAATGGAGTTCCTAAGTTTAAACTTAGGAAAATTAAAATATTAATGGTTATTAATCTAATTGTGGGTGAAACTTCTAGAAAAAGACGGAGATCGATTCAAAACGATATGAGCCTTTGATTAAGAGTTAATCTAGGCAGTTGGTTGTCCAACAGGAAGATATAAGAAGGGGCATGAGAGTCATTTGGAAAACACACTGAGAGAGTTGAAGAGATCAAATTTTTGAAGTGAGAAGTTCTTAGAAGGGAATTTGATTGAGGAGATTGATTGTAGTTGAGAGGCAGGGATAATTGGGTTGGAGGATATTTTCTGGAACTCAAATACTCAGTTGAGAGGCAGAGAAGCACCAACGGAGGCGCGCAGACCCATAATGGACTGGGCCAGGAGGGCCCACACAGTGCTTGATACAAAGGAAAAAGGGTCAGCATAGAAAGACAGTTGCCTTCCAGCAGAAGTCCAAAATTTTCCAGGGAGTTGCCAGATCAGCCAGGAGGGTTTACGTCAGAGATCCAAGAGGAAAGGAGACCCAACGCAGAGCTAACGCGGAGCCTCGAAGAGCTCCACACAGGCCCACGTAGTTACTGCGAAGGGGAAACACAGTTGTAGCTGGGGATAGTCAGTTCAACTGTTGGATCAGAGGGATTTGCTGGGTGAAGTGAGGTAATCTCACTAAGTTTTTTGCCAGTGTCTTTTTCTCTGTAACTAGATTGCCAAAAGGGCATCCAAAGTTGTATTTAGAACTACTGATTAATAATAATAAACTCTCAGAGTTGCTGCATCGGTTTTCTCGCATTAGGTTTTTCTTGTAATTTTTTGTTAAAAAATAACAATGTTTATTGTGTTGTATTTTCTTTCTTGTTCAGTATCTTGTTTCCTATTATAATTTAATTAAGTGAAGGTTGCAGTAGTCTTTACTTCGATATTTACTATAGAACACAATAAATAACTTGTATGGATTAACAAGTATGAGAAGTGACATCAGTTTGCTGTAGTAGAGGTTCATCTTGTGGAATTTTCATATGGTATCAGAGATGCAGGTGAAGCAAGAAGAGAAGAGCCAGTAGATCCAACCCTGAGTAGAAGAAGGGAGTTTGAAAACATTGCAGGAGGCAACAGTTCGAAACCACAAAAGGTTGACACAGTTCCAAGTTGGGAGTGCAAATTCTCAAGATAATCTCTGTCCAAGTGAGTCAACGGAGAGAAGGACTTCCAATTCGATTTTTTACAGGGATAGAGGGAGCAACGCTGAAGTCTTATCATGAGAGAGCCAGTGGGATGCAGATTTTCAACAGGGTATTTGCTGGGTTGAAAAATGTCAGAAGAAGGAAGAGAGGCACCTTGAGGGAACTTTTCCTCAGCAAACTTCCTGTTGAGAAGTTCGTTTTCTCATTGGATGAGCATCAACAATGAGAAGTAGAAAGGGGATTTTCGACATTTTTGGCAGATATGGAAACCAGTGGTTTGAGGGATCAAGACAGGTTGGACAGAATATCCAACCACGTCATTTGGAAGGCTAGAATGTCTTTCCTTTGAGATGAGCATGCCCTCAAGACATATGTCGACAACATGGTGGTTGAATTTACGGATGCAGATCCACTGAAGAAGTACAAGGCTGAGATGGTGAAGGCCAAGAGGATGATCATGGATGGAGTTCAGGATCATGTGGTTTATCACGTTGCTAGCAGAGGAATTGCTAACGAGATGTGGGATGCCTTGGCCACATTATATCAGTGCATCTTCCGAGAAGCGGAAGATGTTCTTGGAAAAGAAGTTGAGATTTGATTAGATGCGGAAGGGAGAGCGTGTGGATCCATTCCTCACAAAGCTGAAGGAAACCCATGATGAGTTGTTTGTTGCAGGGCATACACCTCAGGATTTAGAGTTAGATAGACTAGCCCTCAATTCTGTCTCATATGAGTGGAAAGTCTTTGTCCATAGTATCTTGGGCTCATAAGAGACCTTGTCAAGGTCAAACTTGATAGAAGAAGAAACAACAGTAGGTAGAAGCCCAAGGAGGAGGAGGATAATGAAACCCTTGCATCGAAGGGAAAAAAGGAGTAGCAAAGACGTAAGAAAGACGTCTCGAAGGTGAAGTGTTTCAGATGTGGTGAGATGGGCAGCTATGCATCTCAGTGTCCTCTCAAGAAGAATGACAAGGATGAGAAACACGATCCAAAGGTTGCACTCGTGAAGATTGAAGAGGAGGAGTTCGCCATGACAACCAAGATACCTCCACGAGGGAGGTGGGCTGATTTAGAATCGTAGTTCGATAGAGATACAGATGGGCAAGGTACTTGAGTCCACCTCTTGGATCAATACCTTGTTATGGGAGCACAGATCAAGAGTAGAAGGATGGGCTAATGCCAGATGGCGCTGAGGAGTGTTGCGGAGACAGTTGCAGTGGCTAAGAGAGCCAACGTCTGAACAGCGTGGAGCAGAGTTGGTAGTAGTGTATATGGCACATAGCAGAGGTTAGCAATAACACAATAGATTCAGAGGGTCAACGCAGAGAGTAGCAGTAGTCAATTCAACATTCACGTGGTATCAACTGAACACAGTTAGTTCAATAATTTTGGATGTTTTTCAGTTGTTTTTCTCAGCAACTGAGTTGTAGTACGGATGTAGTGTTAGCAATGGTGGTGCTAGCAACATAACAGATGCAACATTTTATAGGGAGTTGTAGTACAGATGTAGTATTGGTATTGGTAGTGTCAAAGGCACCAGTACAGTTGCAACAACAACACAATATTTGGTGGACAACATGTCAGACATCAACAACGTAAAGGACAATGCTTCAGAGTCAGAGAAATATGCAATAATAGTATATTGCTAGAGCACATTCCTCTCTAAGAGGGAGTGTTGATTTGAGGTAGCATCGAATGTGCTCTAGGCCTCAAATTTTGTAGGGAGGCTTTGGCACATGTATTCTAAAGAACCTAGAAAATGTTTTTGGAAATTCCACCAAGAAACGATTTTATTAAAATAATTAATATTTCTAATGGAGTTCCTAATTCAAAACTTAAGTAAATTAAAATATTAATGAGTATTAATCTATTGTGGGTGAAACTTCTAGAAAAAAGATGGAGATAAAGTCAAAATGATCTGAGCCTTTGATTATGAGTTAATCTAGGTCGTTGGTTGTCCAACATGAAGATATAAGAAGGGGCTTGAGGGTAATTTGGAAAACACACCGAGAGAGATCAAGAGATTGAATTTCTGAAGTGATAAGTTCTTAAGGGAGAATTCAATTGAGGAGATTTCTTGTAGTTGAGGGGCAGAGATAGTTGGGTTGGAGGATCTTCTCCGGAACCCCAAATACTCAGCAGAGAGGCAAAGAAGCACCAATAGAGGCAACGCAAACCAAAAAGGACTGACGCTGGGCTAGGAGGGCCCACATAATGCTTGACACAGAGACAAAAGGGTCAGCGCAAAGACAGAGTCACCTTCCAGCAAAAGTCCAAAATTTGCGAGGGAGTTGTTGGATCAGCCGAGAGGGTTGGCGTCAAAGCTCCAGGAGGCAAGGAGACCCAGCGCAGAGCTGGCACAGAACCTCAAAGAGATCCATGCAGGTCCACACAGTTACTGTGAAGGGTAGCACAGTTGTAGCTGGGGATAGTCAATTCAGCTACCAGATCAAAGGGATTTTCCGGGTGAAGTGAGGTAATCTCACTAAGTTTTCTGCCAGTGTATTTTTCTTTGTAACTGGATTGTCAAAAGGGAATCCAAAGTTGTATTCAAAACTACTGCTTAATAATAATAAACCCTCAAAGTTGTTGCATTGATTTTCTCGCATTAGGTTTTTTCGGGGACTTTTGTCCAAAAATAACGATGTCTAGTGTATTGTATTTTCTTTCTTGCTCAGTATCTTGTTTCCACTTATAATTTAAGTAAGTGAAGTTTGTAATAGTATTTACTTCGATATTTACTATAGAACATATTAAATAGCTTGTATGGATTAACAAGTAAGAGAAGTAACATAAGTTTGTTGCAATTGGGGTTCCCCTTGTGGAACCTCTTTTACCAGGGTTTAATTATCTTTCCCATTGATGAAGATACAATATTTTAGCCTAATCACTTCTACTATGGTAGCACATGTGTTTCAAGGGAGGAAAAGTGATTTACTCCTTTGAAAATAATGTCTTGTAATTTGTAGCCTAGGTACCATCTCCTTTATCAAATTTCTAAATAAAGTTTATAATATTTCTATAGTTGTAAAGCTTATAAAAGGATTTTCATTCTCATTCGTAGCTTATAACTGGCATAATGCTTTTCTCTTGAGTCTTCATTCTTTTTATTTTTCTAAAATAATGTGCCGCTTTTTTATCTTACAGTACCTTTCTTTTGATTTTATATTCTTCATTATAAAACCAAAGCCTTCCCTATTGTAGTGCACCTCCAAGGCTTTCAAGCTAATTCAAGAACCCTATATTTTTTAAATCCTTTTATGCCTTGCTCGATTAGAAGCTACATTTTTTTGCCTCTTTTAAGTTTTATTGAAAATGAACTAGGGAAGATTATTTTAAATTTCCATTAAAAAATGTTGGAAACATAATCCTTGGGGTTATGTGAACTTGGATTATTCACTTGAGAGGAAGGTGAAAAGCCTTACGCAAACGCCAACAATCATGAGAAGTCTAAGAGACCCCTTGGAAGATGAAAAGCCAAGGGCACTAAAATTGTGTATTAATATGCATATCTTGTAAATAACATGCAACACAAGATTTATATAATTTTGTCTATTATTTTTGTGTGTTCAACGGTGGTATCAGAGTAGGTGTCTCCTTGCTTGATTGTGTTACAGAAACTTGTGAGACACAATTGTGTGGTCTTCCTCGACCATGCGTTTTGTGGTCATCTCTTTGTTCAATATGGACTGTAGATGAAAAAAAAATGTGAATGAGCTCAGAATTGTTTTTTTCCTATCAAAGTAAGTAGAAATTTTGTGTAGTCTCTAAAGGTAATGTTGCTACTGCATGCTCTAATGATTTGATAGACTTTGTGGTATTCTTTTTTTATTGCATCGAGAGGTGCTCTACAATCCAATATGAGGGAGATGTTGTCATATAATTCTACATTTAAAAATAAT